>PVIH01007817.1:0-96938 GCA_004025045.1 Sigmodon hispidus
AGGACTGATCTCTAAGATATATAAAGAGCTCAAGAATTTAGAGCCCAAAACCTTGAATAACCCTATCAAAAAATGGGGTACAGATTTAAAAAGGGAATTCTCAGCAGAGGAACTACGAATGGCTGAAAGGCACCTGAAAAAGTGCTCTTCATCTTTAGCCATCAGAGAAATGCAAATCAAAACAACTTTGAGATACCACATAACACCTGTTAGATTGGCTAAGATAAAAGGCACAGATGACAGCCTATGTTGGAGAGGATGCGGAGCAAGTGGAACACTCCTCCATTGTTGGTGGGGGTGTAAGCTTGTTCAGCCACTTTGGAATGCAATATGGAGGTTTCTTAGAAAATTGAGAATCAATCTCCCCAAGGACCCAGCAATACCACTTCTGGGTGTATACCTTAAAGAGGCACATTCACATACCAAAGGTATTAGCTCAACTTATGTACTTCGTTTTTTAATTAGATTTTTGGTATTTTTATGACTCATTTCTTGAGTTCTTTATACATTTTAGAGATCAGCCCTCTGTCAGATATATGGTTGGTAAAGGTTTTTGATACAGCAATGCCACCCTTGTGCATATACCCAATGGATGCACATTCATACCATATTAATTTGCTCAACTATGTTCACAAAGATGACCCCAGATAAGACTCCAACTAATTGTAAAGAGGTATGATACCTAAACTGGCCTTCCCCTGTACAAGAATTGATAACCATTTTAATTTTTATCATAAAACCTTCATTTAGCAACTGATGGAAGCAGATGCAGAAATTCACAACTAAGTTCTGAACTGTGCTCTCAGTCCAGTGAAAATGAGGGAGAAAACATTATGTGAGCAAAGGGGTCAAGATCATGATGGGAAAACCCACAGAGACAGCTGACTAGAGCTACTGGGGACAGCTGGGGAACATGCATAGAACCAAATTAGGTCCTCTGAATGTGGATGACAGTTTTTTGGCTTGGGCAGTTGTTGACTTCCCATGGGAGGCTTTACTCATCTCTCTCTCTCTCTCTCTCTCTCTCTCTCTCTCTCTCTCTCTCTCTCTCTCTCTGTCTCTGTGTGTGTGTGTGTGTGTGTGTGTGTGTCTGTCTGTCTGTCTGTCTCTCTCTGTCTCTCTGTCTCTGTCTCTCTGTCTCTGTCTCTCTCTCTCTCTCAGATGGAGGAGTAGAGTTAGGAGGAAGCTGAGGGGTGAGTGGGAGGAGGGGGAAAAAGAGTGAACTATGCTTGATAGGTAAAACTAAAAAAATACTTTAAAATAAAAATATTAAGAAAACAAATGTAATTCTTTTATAACTGTTTGGATAGAAATACAAAGTTTTTTTAAAAAATTACTGTAGTTTATGTCCATTTTATTATAATTTATGTATAGTAACTCATTTACTTGATTTATATAGAGACTATTTTTGTCTTGATCTTGCTTTAGACTGTGATACCTCAGTGCAAACTATAAAGTTATCAGTGCGAACTATAAAGTTATCAGATTGTAAAGATCAATGGCATATCTTTTTTGCATTATAATTTCTTCCTAAACTCTCCATGTGTGTCAGAAATTATTGGAAATTGACTGATATATATGGAGTCTTTCTGTACCCACAGCCTATAGCCCGTTACAGTCTGTTACTCCTGAACATTATTATCTTGGTCAGCTCAGGCTGATAGAACAAAGTTCCCAAACTAGGTTATTGCTAGTTACACACAACAGAAACCTATTTCTGTCTTGCAGTGAGAAGCTGTGATTAGATTACCCTAGAACTGAAGGTACTGTTTACCTAATAGTGTTTGGTTTTCTGTGTGTTCTGTTTATGTGCTACATCCAGCATATCTCCAGGGACTTGAATTAACTGGGTCTGTGAAGGAAGGAATCACAAGCACAGATACCCAGAAGAGCTGCATCACATGGGCAGGGCTTTCTGATGAAAAAGTCATAGCACCAGAAGGATCAGTGTGTTTTCAGTTGAAAAGAAAGGCAGAGTGATTGTATAGACCTGAATAATGAGGTGGGCTATTATATAGAGAGAAGCAAGGAGGCATGGTTATTATATACCTCTGAATAATGAAATGGATTCAGGTAATCTCAGTGTGAGCAGTATCTCTATGAGAATTGTCTTCATTCCATTGTTATCTTAGAGAGGGAGGACTACAGTGGGCATTTTCTGCACACACTACTAACATATATAGATCCAATCAGTCTTGAAATTCCTCTGAGCCTTACCCAAGGGAATGATTTACCAGTTTCCCATGGGTCTGAGTTTTGGGCCTTGACATCGCCAGCTCATGACTCATGCCAACAACGCACATCCATTCAGGACTTCATACACTCAGCGATTTCTCTGCTCCCCACATTTACAGATTTAGATTTTTTACTAAATATAGTTCCTGGCAGTTATTTGATCTGTGTAGCATTCTTAGACTAGTCACTTTCAAGACATTCTAATTCTTTACCCTCAGGTTAGTATATTCTGAATTATCATGGTTGTATCTTCCCTTACAAAAACCATCTAAACTAGAAAACTACAGCAATTAATTTGATTTTATCCCCCAAACTGAGTGGCAGCTCATGAAAAACAATGTTGGATATGGGTTTGACTTAGACATATCCTTTTTGGTAACACTGTCACACAGATGACAAAGAAATCATACCCAGTAAACCAAATACCATTCTTAATTTTACTTCAAATTCGAAGCATAGTTTATTAAAAAGTTTACATATCTTGTGCATATATTAAATGGCTGAATTTATCTTTGGTAATGATAAAAACAGGATGCAAACTTTCTACCCACCAAAGCTGTGGGTCACAATCCTCTTGGGGGCAATTTACCCTTTTATATGGATTACCTAAGATCATCAAAAAAACAGATATTTTTGTTATGATCCATATCAGTAGCAAAAGTAAAGTTATGAAGTAGCCATGAAAATAATTTTGTTGTTGGGGTGGGTCACAACAACCTGAGTAGGAACTGTATTAAAGTGATACATACCTTGACATACCTTGACATCTAAAACTGCTGAAAAGATGAGCATATTTGGGTACAAATAAAAGAAAAGTAAAGAAAAGCTTCATAGTATAGTAGGATACTTTATCAGAACCAGTATAAAGTGTAATTTAATCTTTGTTGAATACAGAGAACATATTGAGGTTTAGATGAATTGGTGAACACATGCTACTTTTACACCCTTGTTACTTAATTTGTCCTTAATAACAGTTTAGAAAAAATCAGATTCCCTTATGACACCTGTCTGTCAGCCTTCTCCTAGTGAGGAAAAAGGTCCAGGACCAATGTCACCATCTAATTAATATGGGAGAATTAATAAGTGCTAGTGAAATGAACAGCCAGTGCCATATTGATCAATAATTACTCAGATTATTTTTTTTTCAGATTATTTTTTTATGTCTTACTTCCCTATAATTTCTGTCTTCCTTTCCTCTCTTTTACATTTAGCATCTAAATTCTACAGCAGAGAGTGGGAATATAAAGCTACACAAATAATAAAAAAATCAGTATGAATTAATAGGAAGAAACAGTAAGTGGCCTAAGTTCAAAGCAGCAAAATTTTACAGAGCTTCTATGGAGAGCAAATGAGGCAAATGAGGCAAGAAGAAGAAAGTACTCTGAGAATGTTATATTGCATTGGAGGATATTGGCATTATTGGGAAAATATTTATAATATGATGTTCCTAATCAATTAGTATCACTTTCAGAGTGGTTAAATTGTATCATTATACTCATTATATCACCCAGAGCTTATAATTGTATTTTTAAAAATTTTCTTGACTTTTCACTTAGGAAATATATGTAATATAGATTTTAGTGCATAAACTTTTCATAATTGAGTAGATTTGTACTGAGTCTGTTTGTGCAGTCTTTGAAAAGTGCATTGGTATTTTCTTTGTCGTTGTATATATCTGTGGATAGTTCAGTTACATTTCTAAGCACCATTTTTCCTTTGTTTTTCATAAGGAATCATGCACTCTGTCAATAAATCTCACCTTCAGTGTAAGTCCTAATTAGAATTCTCCATTGAGTTGAGTCTCAGCTGGAAGCTGGAGTACCCTTCAGGACCTTCTAAACTAACAGATGTCTGAGCATCATAGAGGAGTATAACACTTGATTAATGGACAAACAACAGATAAGTAGAAAATTAGCACATATGAGCCTACAGCATAGACAGGACTGAGAGCCACTGTTTTATAACTACTGGTTTCACATCCCTTTGGTATAAAATCTCAGGTTGAAGATTTTAAGGTTATTATCCAAGCTAGATGGCCAGATTTAAGAGTAGACATAACCTATGTTATGATCAGTCCACATCTTAGTGAAAATTCTTGCCTTTAAACCAACAAAAGCTGAGGTGTCAAGCTTCTTGTCGGAGTCATTGCCTATCTTTGAGTACAGTCCTATATTCAATTGGGTACAGTAAAAGGGTAGAGGGATTAAGTGTGAGAAGGATTGGGAAGAAACAGCAGAGAGACTTAATATCATGGCATTAGAAAATACACCAAACTACAAATCTACCCAAAGGACATAGTCTTAAACTCAAATATGTATTTATCCTTTATAATGATTATTTGTTGGGTACCAGGAACTACCTTTCTTAATCTATCTTTCTACCTACACAAATAAAACACAGTGAAGAAAAGAAATCAGGATTATAGAGGCAGTGACTGAATTTTTCCATCTGTAACAAATTCAGCTTCACAGCTAGAGTTACATATTCAAAACTAGACAACCAGGTTTTTCCCACTTGGGGCTTTCTTGGAATCTGTCCTTGAACTAACAATTTGCTGTACCTAGTGTTGGGAATGAATTGTGTCTGTGACAATTCTATTAATTTTACCACATTCTTCATCTTAACCTTGGTTTACCCGTGGATGTATGTACATTAAAGAAACCACTTTACTAACAATTATACTTATTTCCCTTAAACTATTGCTCCTGATAAAAATAGTTTACTTTTCAAAACGCTTTTTTTGAACCCCTTTGCCATTGCTCATAAAGTAAATCTCTATATGCAGCTAAAAAAAAAAAAAAAAAAAAAAAAAAAAAAAAAAAAAACCTATGGCCACCATCATACACTGAGGTGTTAGAATGACGTATGTCTATGCATGTATGTGAGAAGTCACCTAGCAAAGCCTATTTTGTAATGAAATGTTGAATATTTCATATAATTTATCTAACACAGTACACTACACAATATTGGTGTTTACCCTATGAGCAAGTTATGAACTAGGAGGTATTGCTTGCTGTAAGTCTGGCACCATAAGAGCAACCTGTCATTAGTCTCAATAAAGATAAAAATTCAAAGTATGCTTTATAGTAAACCATATAGTTTTTGAACCATTTCAAAGCAATAAATCTTCACCCAGATGACTTTAAGTTGGTGACTATGTTCTCCAATATTGACAAATGAGTATTCTACCATATAATTCTTTTACTACAATAATGCATACAATCAATTTCAGCATGTATGTATCTCATCTGTCTATCATTTATCTACACATTCTTATCAAATTTAACTATGTCATTATATAATTTTGTTTGAGGAAAATTCCCAATGTTACAGTAACATAAAAGAAAAATAAATTAAAAGTACTCTGTTTTCCCAGTATACTTGATAAAAGTTATGTTTCATCATGAAAATTATACTGTGTTCTCAACTTCAGAGAAAAATACTGGATATTTTTGAGCTGGACAAACTCAATCCAATGTTTTGTTCAAAATTGCTGACAGCTTTAAGTATAGTGTGACATCTTTGTTGGCACCAGATGAAAGAATTGTAGTTAATTTCTGACGGTTTTTGGAGCTGCTTATGCTATTATTCTGTGGTCTCTGGCACCACAGGCAGAAGTGAATGAAAACAATAAACAATCACCATCAGAAACCGTATGCAGTGCTTCAGGAGAGGTGGGGAGTCCAAGTTGTCAGATTTTCAGGGGTCAAGGTATCCTGGTCCTAAGACAGCTACAGTAGTTTTCAGTCCCTACTTCAATTTCATGCAGTTAGGAGAGAAAACAATGACATTAAATATAGTCTCAGAAATAGCAATGGTTCTTCAAGTGCTTGATTCATTTGGCTTCCCATGGTGAATGCATTATTGATATAGTTGTAAATATGTAGCTCAGTGAAATTCTGTTTTTTAGTTTTAAAATCTTTTTTTTTTCAAATTTAAAAATCAGCACCTAGCTAGATATGTTTCCAATGTCAAGTATCATCAATCTCTAGACTAGTGTCTGATCTTTTTCCCCAAAACATTTCCTTATAAGAGCCTAACTATGCAGATGCAGCCACACTTGTTTGAATGTTGGCTTATTTTCCAATAGAATTTAATTTTTAATAAAGTCTGAAAAGCAAAACTAAAATGCTCATTACATTGTTTTCCTATAGATTTTAAATTGTAATAAACTCTGAAAAGTGATATCAAAATTTATATTAAATTATTTTCATATAGATTTTAATATTTAATAAAGTTTGAGAACTGAAAATAAAATGTACATTATATTATTTTCCTATTGGTTTTAACTTTTAATTAAGTCTGAAAAAAAAATGTTTTGTTCTGAAAAGATACACTAATATACCTATGCCCCATCAATTGGTCAAGCTAAATATCTACTAAAATATCATCAGGGTATATAAATAAAGATTCAACTGCAGCAGGTGATAAAGAAAAGCTTCAAAATAGTTGACAGAGTTGGATCTATGGAAGATTAATGTCTTTTCTCAAATCCTTACCTTTGGGGAAAGAAAAGATACACTCAGTCCTCAGGCTGAGCCATATGTTATTTCTAGAAGACCACTAATACTTGTTGGAGTCAGCAAGAGGAGGCCACCATCATTCATGCTGAATCAATGTTTGTTGATAGCAACTGCCCTGCCATGAACCCATAGCTAAAGAGTTCAGAGAACAAACTGTCAGTTGTCCCCTGGATATGAGAAACACCCCAAAACAGAAGCTGGTGACTTCGTGAAGGCAGAGGGAAGCATGGGGACAGCAGTGGAGAAAACCTGTTTTATCACTATTTGCTGTGGAAGATATGAGTTTCTAAAGAAGCAAATGGATTTAACAGATAATAAGTCATAATCTGCTGACCTGATTAACTTCTAAATCCCCTGGTGGTGAGAGGGCTCCAGTCAGGAGGAAATTTGAGGTGAATTAGTGGGAGAAGCAATTAACTTCACTAGGACCAAATGCAGGGCACAAAGCAATGCTATATGCATTGTGAATTTCTCATGAAAGGGTCACTCTTCACTACAGGTTATACCTAACATGTATGTGGCTGCATGCTGTTGGGCAGCTGATGTGAGCATGCTGCATTCTTATGCCCTCCAGCACCAACAGGAAGAGACTCTGAAACGGCAGAGTAGAGAAAGAGAGAGATCAGACAGAGGAGAAAAACACTAGGCATCCACTCCCATGCAAGTCTTCATGACTGAGAATAAGAAATTAGTGTCACAGTAGATGCAATTCAGGTTTCATTAATACATAGTAATGAATACATTATTTGAAATATGTATGGTAAAATGTATGCTTTCATAAATTCCAAAAGCTATTGCATCCCAAATGCTATGGCATTTTTCCTATAGTAGGAACAAGAACTATTATTATAGTCAGAAACATAGAAGTAGATTTCTTCTTTATCTAAGGTGATATTCCCAGAAAACTCATAGGAGAATTATATTTCTAAGCACAAAATTGAGCATGCAACATGTTTTAAAATAAGAAAATACTATAATGATAAAAAAAACAGGTGAGCATGCAACCTGTGATGCTCAGTAATTTTAATTTGTCCTTTCATTATAATGCACTTGTTTTTAAGAGTGCAATATTAGGGCCTGTTTCGTTTTGTAGCACACAACAGGTATGCTTATGCACACACACACATTTCATATGATATGAGTATAGATGTGGGCAGACATAGCATATATAGAAGTCAGAACAACTACTATGAAATAGTGTTCTACTCTACCTTCAGAGCAAAATCTCCTTTTCCTGCCTCTAGGCTGACTGCTCACAGAGAGTTGGCCTAAGAGCTTTCAGCTTTCTGTGTTCATCTCCCCTCCCACAATATGTGTGCTGGGATTACACATGCACCCCATCACATTCTACTTTTCATCTGTATTATAATGATCTAATTTTCATGTCCAAGGTTTGCATAATCTTATTGTGATTTATTTATGGCAACAGATTTATCTGCTGTAACAGATAAATCCTGACACCTTAGTGGCTGGGCTCCATGGAAACTCATTCTTTGCTCACATGATCAGAGACAAGATTTCCTCCAAATGTTTAAGTCAAGGCTCTGAGTACATCATGTAGAACCTTTTGAACCTATACTATACCAAATGAAGGGCAACTATGTGTCCTTGAAATAAACAGATAAAAAGAACCCCACAAATGTAAATAAAAGGTAGGAGATATTTGAGGACTTTGTCTTATGTAGGCACATAAGAATTCTTTTCTCATTCCATAAGCATCTGTGCTTGATTACTTTTGCCTATCAGGACAATTTAGAAGGAAAGTGTCTTTATAGTCAGCATAGGAAATAAAAGCTTTGATAAAAGCTTACTAAGTAAACAGTAGTTAGTAATTATTTACACATATTGAGGGATAATGCTCTTATACACTGTAGATATTTTTCACTTCTATTGGTTTAATAAGACTCTGACTAACCAGGAGATGGGCAGAAAGTACAGGTGGAGTGAACAGACTAGGAGAGTTCCGGGCGGAGGAAAGCAGAGAGACCTATGACAACCAGATGCAGAGGAAGAAAAATGAAAAAGCTGAGCTAAGAAAAAAGATACTAAGCCACCTGGCTAAGCATAAATAAGAAATATGGGTTAATTTAAGTATAAGAGCTAATTAATCCCATCACTCTCCTAATCTCAGGCCAACAGAGAAACTCCTGTGGGCCAGAATTCACCATTGATACTCCAGTTTGTTGGACACCCCATCTATAAATCCCACCCCATCCCACAAACCATCTCATCACCCTACAACCTCAGAGGCTCCCTGAGATTTACAGCCCATATTAAATAAAGAGGTGAGTGACACTTCACAAAGCCTAGCCAAGAGCCAGGACTCTGTGACCTAGACCCAGGGCACAATCCATAGATTACCATTCCTAACCATTGCTCCCCTAATCCCAGGCCAATAAGAAAAACTTTTGTGGACCAGAACTCCCTGTCAACACTGCAGTTTGCTGGGCACCCCCATCTAAAAATTCCACCCCATCCCCTAATCTGTCTCATTACCTGGTGACCTCAGCAGCTTCCTGAGACCCATGGTTTTCCAGCCCCTATTAGATCAAGAGCCTCTATTAGATTGAGAGCTCGTACTGGATCAAGAGCTCATACTGGACCAAGAACAACTCACTGAGACACAGAATATGCCAACTCCAAGTAGACTCAGGATTAAGATTGAACCAAGAGAGTCTTCCTGAGACACAAACACTGCAATTGCAAATTGCACGAAGAACAGTTCCCTGCCATACATACAAATTCTTCATCAATCTCTTGATGCAATGGGCAGATGCAAGTGTGAGAATACATATTAACAGCGTAAAGAACAATATGGCACCACCAGAATTTAGTGGTCCTACAACAGCAAGACCTGAACATGCCAATGTAGAAGAATCAGAGGAAACAATCTTAAAAATAACTTTATGAAAAAGAAAAATGACCTGATATGGTGGGAGGGGGAAGGGGCCTTGAATAAGGATATACAGTGATGGAAAAAAAAATTCAGAGGGAAAGCTGAAAACAAAGTAAATATATGTGTAGCAATCTTATTTGCATTATCACCCTTAATAAGTCATGCTTATAATTTTTATCTTCTTTATAGTTTTTGTTAACTTTTCAGCATTTTAAATTCATTTTACTGGGTTTTTTTGATAAATAAAAAATAAATAAAGAAGAAAAAAAGAAAATGATAGAGTCTTTAAAAGAGGAAATAAAAACTCCCTTAAGAAAGAGGAAAGAACAAGCAAAATATTAGAAGAAATCAACAGATTCCTTTAAAAAAAATAAAGAAAACAGACAAAAACAAATCAAATAGTTGAAGAAAACAGTTCAAGATTTAAAAACTGAAATAGAAGAAATAATGAAGACATGAATCAAGGAAATGTTGGAAATGAAAAGTCTAAGTTAATGAACAGGAAGTACACATGTATGCATAACCAACAGAATACAGGAGATGAAAGAGAGATTCTGTGACATGAAAGATTCAATAATGAAAATACACATGTCAATCAAAGAAAACACTAAAGCCAAAAAAGTCATAACAGAAAATGTTCAAGCAATCTGAGAAATCATGAATGCTCCAAATCTAAGAATAATAGGAATAGAAGAAGGAGAGGAATACCAGCTCAAAGGTACAGAAAATATATTAAACAAAATCATAAAGGAAACTTTCCCAATCTAAAGGAAATGACTATAAAGATACCAGAAGCTTATAGAACACCAAATAGACTAGACCCACTTAAAAAGTCTGCTTGCCATATAATAATCAAGACACTAAATCTAGAGTATAAAAAATAAGAGATACAAAGAACAAAGGCCTACTTATAAAGTCAGACCCATCAGAATAACACCTGACTCCTCAATAGAAAGAATGAAAGCTAGAAGGTCCTGGTTGAATGTTATACAGACACTAAGAGACCACTGATACCAGCTACAGACACCTCTACCAAGGAAAACTCTCAATCCCCATAGATCGAGTAAATAAGATATTTCATGACAAAATCATATTTCAACAATCCCTATCCACAAATCCAGCTCTACATAAAGAACTAGACTACAATCCAAAACCCCCAGCAGCTAGGTAACAGGAGGAACTTAATAGAGACATCCAAAGATACCCCTGGGAAGGGGAAATAAAGATCTCATGAAGATCTTAATCAAGAAACTGATGGAAACACATCCACAGCTAAGGTAAAGCCCCTAGTCCAACTGAAGTGAAGAAGGAGAGATTATATGAGCATAGAGATCAAGATCATGATGAGGAAACTCACAGAGACAGCTGGCCTGTGTGCTATTGGGAGCTCACTAACTCTGAAACGACAGTTGAGGAATTTTCATGAAATACAACTAAATCCTCTGAATTAAATGGCAGTCAAACAGTGGGGGCAGTTGGTAGAAACTCTTACAGTTAAATTAGAGTTATTCCTGGCTCATGAACTGGTTTCTTGGTGCTCATTTCCGGTAGAAGAACAGGAAGGATTCCTGGCATGTAGCAGCCATTTGGAGAATCCAACATGGAGCTGGGTAAAATAAGAATTCTTGGTATGTAGCAGCCATTCGGTAAACTCAACAGAGCTTGGTGGCAAAGCATGCCATATGGAGTGCATGCACCCAGGTGTGACTATGTAAATCTGTGCCTATCACTCTCTTAAAAAGAGACAGCATGTGAAGGTGGATCTCGATTTCCTCCCCCTCACTCATACCTGCTCAGTAACTCCTTTGAATAAATTCTTATGTGGAATCTCGTGGTGTGTATCTCTTCTCACAAGCACAACCAACAGAAACACATTACCTAGCCTTGATTCTGGGGGGAGGTACTCTGTCCTACCTCAACTGGATATATCAGAGGAACTGACTCACCTTGGGAGTACTTACCCTCTCTGAGGAATGAATGTGGATGGCATGAGAAAAAGCTGAGGGAGAACTGCAAAGAGGAAAGGAAGGGGGTGGTGCAGTAGTGGGTATGGGAAAAAAAATAAATAAAAATAAATTAATTAATTGTTTTTTTTTCTATCCTTGTATATCCTTATTCAAGGTTCCTTTCCCCTCCCAAAACATCAGTTCATTTTCTCTTCTCCACAACTCCCCACCCCCTCCCTGGGCAGGCAGCAGGCAGTCCCATGATCCCACTGTCCCAATATTGCTTAGTTCAGTCTCCACTCCTGGCAGATCCAGTTTTCTCCCTCCAACCTCAAGAGTGAGTTGGGTGTTCCCCTAGGGGGAGTGGGATCCAAGGAGTCAGTCCAGGGTGTTTCTGATCCCAAGCTGTTCAGTGGTTGTGTTTTGCAGTTTAGGAATGCTTTCCTTTTTCTTGTTTGTTTGTTTGTTTGCTTGTTTGTTTAGAGTCCACTAATTAGTGAGTACATCCCCTGCTTATCTTTCTGAGTTTGTGATACCTTGCTCAGGAAGATATTCTCCAAATCCATCCATTTGCCTGTAAATTTTAGGATATCATTTTTTCTTACTGCTGAGTAGTACTCCACTGTGTAGATGTACCACAGTTTGTTAATCCATTCTTCAGTTGAGGGACATCTAGGTTGTTTCCAGGTTCTTGCAATTACAAATAGCGCTGCTATGAACATAGTTGAGCTAATGCCTTTGGAATGTGACTGTGCATCTTTAGGGTATGCACCCAGAAGTGGTATTGCTGGGTCCTTGGGGAGATTGATTCTCAATTTTCTGAGAAACTGCCATACTGCATTCAAGAATCTAGAGTCAAAATCTTGAATAACCCAATCAAAAAATGGGGAATCAGAAGAAGAATTCTTCTCAGCAGAAGAATTACAGGTGGCTGAAATGCACTTGAAAAAGTGCTCATCATCGTTAGCCATCAGAGAAATGCAAATCAAAACAACTTTGAGATACCACCTGTCACCTGTCAGGTTGGCTAAGATAAAAGAAACAGATGACAGCCTATGCTGGAGAGGTTGTGGGGCAAGGGGAACATTCCTCCATGTTGGTGGGAGTGTAAGCTAGTTCAGCCACTCTGGAATGCAGCATGATGGTTTCTCAGAAAACTGAGAATCAAACTCCCCAAGGATCCAGCAATACCACAACTGGGCATATACCCTACAGCCATACATTTGCACTCCAAAGACATTAGCTCAACAATTTTCATAGTGGCATTAATCCTAACAGCAAGAACCTGGAAACAATGTAGATGCCCCTCAACTGAAGAATGGATTAACAAATTGTGGTGCATCCACACAATGGAGTACTACTAAGCATTAATAAAAAATAATATCCTAAAATTTGAAGGCAAATGGATGGATCTGGAGAATATCCTCCTGAGCAAGGTATCACAAACACAGAAAGATAAGCAGGGGATGTACTCACTCATTAGTGGACTTTAAACAAAAAGCTAAGCATGTCTAAACTGCAAACCAGAACCACTGAACAGCTTGGGATCTGAAACACATTGGACTGGCACCTTGTAGCCAGTTTCCTTTAGAGGAATACCTGACCCAGTCTTGATGCTGGGATGAGGAAAGTGGATCTGCCTGGAGTACATATTGGACTAAGCCACCTTAGGACCTTGGGACCTTCTACTCTTTCTGAGGAGGAGATGAGGAGATGGGGAGAAGAGAAAGTGACTGGGAGATGTGTGAGTGGAAGGGAGCCTGAACAAGGGGATATATGGATAAAAAATATGACTTTATTCATAATAAAAAATGAGACTTTATTCATAATAAAAATGAAAAACATATTAAAAGACAAATAATCTTCCAAATATCATTGAAAAAATATTGAAAAACAATAATTGGTTATCAAAATTTTTATAAAAACATAGCAATCATTTTCATTGCTCAATTTGATTCAATTAAGGATTAACTTTATTTTAAATATAGGTAAGCACTGAGTTCATTTACATGCATATATTCATACTTATTGATGTATATACCTATATTTTGTCTAGTGTGGAATATTGGAAGAAAAATTTGAATTGATATCGAAAGTCTTTGCTATCATAAAAATGAGAGTTTGGTTGTCTAGGAAGCAACATCAATTAAAGAGCTTGAAAAGTGATGGCCAAATTTGATGAACAGTGCTTAAAAATTAATATTTCAATAAGAGAGCTTCATAGACATTTGGAGAGGTAGAAGGAAGAGAGGAATAAAGTCAGTGAAAAATGGACAGGGATAGAAAGAAGTGATAAAAATGAGAAGTGGAACAAGGCATTCTATGTTTTATTGTAGTTACTCCTGTGAGCCAAAATTGACCACATAGATGAACACAGACAAGTCATACATAGAGAAGAAAAACCTCATCAGAGGCATTAAGATTTCTCAGGATAATGGCCACACTCTGCCTGTCTGCCATGTTTGGGGTCTAGTAGAACTCAAAAAGTTAAGGCTATGAAGCAAATAATCTCATGGCTGTGAGGACTGTTCCAGCTCTTAGTTAACTGCTGCCTTTCCAGTCACATAGGAATCTCAGAACAGAGGGCCCCAAAGCTTATAATAGCAATCAGCAATGGCAATGAAGCCATGGATCCAAACATACCTCTTTCTGCAACATTTTGCATTAAGAACTAGCATCCTCCTCTGCATTCTCTTGTCTCACTCATCTAACTGGATTTAGTGATGATGGTAGATAGTACTTTAAGAAAACAAATGAGTGGATAAATAACTGAATTTTAAAAAGCCACATTCTCAAGCAGAAATTAACTTCAAAAACATTTTAAATGATAAACCATTCCCATGTGAAAGTAAAATGTAAATATTGAGTCTAAGATAGGTTTGAAAGCATATTTAATAAGCATCACATTTGAACAAAATCAACACACATGAAAACAGCGCTTCACAGTATAGCTTTGGAACATCAAAGCTGTAGTTTGGAACATTATGTTTTTATGTGTCTTTAACTGTTTCTCTAAGGAATATGCTTAAAACTAATAACCTTGTGCCATTTGGAATGACTGAGCATTGGAATGCCTAGTGGCCTTTCAGAAGGCACTAGCATTGCTACCAGCATCTAGAGTAAGCAGCCTGGAGGCCACCTACAGAGTCATTTTTGTCATAACACAGACATGGGGTATGGAATATGAAAAAGAAACACATTTTTTAAATGAAGCATACCAACTAGAAAACAGTATCTTATCTTGGGAGAACAACATTCTCATATGAATTTTCTAGGAATGAAAACTGGATGCTTCTTAGATAAACCAAAGCTGTTACTTTCACACACACACACACACACACACATACACACACACACACAAAATTGCCAATGAGATGTATGGGAAGTCTTCATTAGGTGACTCCCAGAAAGGAGAAAGGTGACATTTGATGGTAGCTATTTATCCAGTGAGGCAAGAAAGGTTTAGACAGGTTTGATAATAGTGAAATAACATTGTATTAGCTCTCACTTTTATTGTATCTTATTCAGATACAGCCATGGCTGTTCTTTCTTCTCATCCTCCAGTCCCTGCTATAGGTCCTGGACCAAATGCTGGAAAGAAAAGAAATGTGAAACTGACTTAGACAAACATTTTTAGACATATATTCAATATCTGGAATATGCACAGTGGGACTATTCTAACCAACTGAGCATTATCTCAGTGGACAACAGTGGTTAGAATCATTTCTCTTTGTTCAATTCTGGTCCTTCCATAGTCCTTCAGCCATACTATGATAAGGATGCTCCATTGAAATAAATCCAGAAGTTAGCATTCTTTTGGTTTTCAGTCCTTACATCATCTGGCCTCTGGCTGCATCACTGACATTGTTCCTTAGTTTTACCAACCTTCAATTTTAATTTTTTTATAATTCTTGTAGAATTGGAATTTCTCTGTGCATTACATCACTTTTTTTTCCTTTGAATACTTTTTTAGTTTAAAATTTCTTCTAAAGGAGACTTAGAATATAATTCATATCTGGTAAGTTGGATTCTGTTTTGACCTGGGAAGTGAAACTACATGATTTGTAAAGAAGGAACTACTATACATACTATTCAACAGACCAAGCCTAATTTAATCCATTTTTCGGTACACCAACTAAAGAGAAATAGATGATATTAGACCTTGGTATTTAGGCTCCCCACTCCATTAGCTGAATTTTAAAAATTAAATTTTAAAACCACAAAGTACATTAAAGATTTCATCCTACTTTATTGAAAGCAAAACAACTACTTTTATAGGAGCCATTTAGAACGTTTCATGATTATCACTATAGACAGAGAAAGCAGCCTTGCTATCTCACCCCCACCAGGAAATTAGAAACACACACATACACACACACATACACACACACACACATACACACACAACACACACACACACACAGAGAGAAGCAGTAGTAACGTAAAACTTAAAATACATATGTACACACATATACACAGAAGGAGTATTCTAATAGCCACTACAAAAATAAAAACATGTGACATTCTTATTACATTTAGAAAATATTCATATTCTTCATTGATTTATATTTAAAAAAAGCGTAGTGCCTTCAAACAACAGCCATCATTTATCTGACAGTTGTATGTTAGAAGTCTGAGGGGAATTGACAGAGGTCTAGGATCATAGTCTTCTAAGGCCTAAATTAATATGTTGATTTAGCCTGGTTTCTGCTTTCAGGGCTATGGAAAGAGTGAATTTTCAAGCTAGGGTTGCTGATAAATCCAGTACCTTGTTGCTGCAGATCTGATGTTCCAGGTTTTATGCTGGCTATCAGACAGGGACTCTACTAATCTGCCTACATTCCTGCTTACCTGCCAATTTCAAATCAGCAGCAGTACTCAAAGCCATGTTTATGCTCAGAACCTCGGACTTTCTCTTCTCCCATCAGCTTAGGGAAATTCTCTGCTTCTAAGTCTGATGAAATTATGTTTGGCCTAAGCAGATCATTTCTATTTTAGAGTATGTCTCCACCAGGTTCCAAGGAATACTGAGAGCAGTTTCTAAGAGATCATTTCAGGAAGTCTGCCATTGCAATTAGCCTAATTCAGACATTTATTAATATGACTCATGAGACATTCTCTCATGATCACTCTTTACACTTAAATGTACAATTTCTGGCACTATACAATGAAATCATTCATCCAAAGTGAATGCTCTTGGATTTGAGTTTTTAAGAGTCTCAAAAAGTCATCATCTTTACCAACTAATCACTAAGAAAAATATCAGGGTTCCTGTCCATGGTTATGAGATGCAGCTTTCCCAGTTATGAATCACTTAGTTTGTTTTATAATTGATGCAAACTCCTAGTCTTGTCTGACAACAGTTCATGTATCTCTCTCTCTATTATTGCAAAGCCTTTTCCTCAAACAGACGATAAGTCCCTTTGCTAAGTTATCAAAAATCTACTTTAAGTCTTATAATTTAATTTTCATTTGTATGGGTGTTTTCTCTACATATATGTCTGTACAACACGTGTTTGCTTGGTGCCTGTAGGAGCCAGAAAAAAATACCCTGGGACTGGAGGTACAGATGATTGTGAGCCTCCATGTGAGTGATGGAAACTGAACCTGGATTCTTTTTTTTTTCCTTCTTTATTTTGTATTTATCAAAAAAAAAAAATAGTAAAAAGAATTTAAAATGCGGAAGAGTTAACAATAACTATACAGAGGATAAGAATCATAAGCATGGCTTATCAAAGGTGGAAATGCAAATAAGATTGCTACATATATATTTACTTTGTGTTCAGCTTTCCCTCTGAATTTTTTTTTCCATCCCTGTATATCCTTATTCAAGGTCTCTTCCCCCTCCCACCATAGGGGCTGGAGAGATGGCTCAGCGGTTAAGAGCACTGTCTGAACCTGGATTCAATGAAAGATCAGCCACCTTTGAGTCATCTTTCCAGCCCCTTACTACTACCTTTGATGGTTAGAAAAATATAGTAGAACTCGATGTCTTTGGTAGCTCTGTAAAATATTTATATTATTTCCTTTCTCTTTTTCTTTATTCTCTCCTATGTTACAGCCATCAACATGTACCAGGAGTTCTTACATTGCCCAAATGAAAGATGTAAGAATAGGGCTCATTCAAGGTCCTTTTCAACAACATGTTGGGATACAATGACAATAGAATATCCTCCTGAGTGAGGTATCTCAAACCCAGGAAGATAAGCAGGGGATATACTCACTCATTAGTAGACTTTTAAAAGAAAAAATAGAGAAAGAGAGTCCTGCATAAACCTTGTTTTAAACATTTTCCATATTAGAACAAAGTTTTTCAAATTTTAGACTATAATATTAAGCTTTTTACAAAATAGAATAAGGCATAAAATGTAGCATTTAAAGCTTTTCCAAAATTGCATTGAAAATTTGCAAAGCATCTGATTCTCAAACCCAAGTGGAGCTGATTTTGGTTATCAGACTTCTTCTACTTTCTCAATATTGGTAATTTGTTGGCTCTGGAATTGAGTGGAGATTCTAGGTTGGAGGAATCTACTAAGACTTGGTTCTTCCTAATGGTTTTGTCTATTTTGCATTGCTAAAACAAAATACCTCAAACTGTGTATTTTATAAAAACAAAAGGTTTATTTGGCACATAATTGCCTAAGTTGAAAGTTCAAGATTGAATAGCTTCATCTGCTTATTTTCTAGCAAGAGTATTCCAGCTGTTAAAATGGCCAGAAGACATGGCAGATGACACCACATAGTGAGAGCATATGTGAGAGCTGAGAGAATCATGCTCAGAAAAGGGACATAAGGAAGTGCCAAGATCATCCACATCAACCCACACTTATGAATACTAATCTGACTCCATCAAAATTAGGATCCTACCATACAGCACTGATCTCTTCAAGATACTTAAACACCTCCCTAAGATCTATCTCTCATTGCTGATACCTCCAGAATCAAGTTTCCAAAGCATGACCAAAGTACATTTAAGCTTTAACATATCATATGCAGAACTGTTGGAATATCTGACTCTCTAAAACCTATAGAGCCTTTTGTTTTGAGTCTTAAGAAAGTTACAAGAATGGCCATTAGTTCCACGATGGTGTGATGAGTCCCTCTGCTTAGGAATAAGTAGATTTTCCATAGCAATGAAAGATAGTTTTAGATCTTCACAAAGGGTGAAAACAAGGAAGAATCCTATCCATGGGCAAAGAAAAAACAGATGACAGTCAAGCCAATTAAGCATATTTCTTGATTAGCTTTAAATACTGTTTCAGTAAGATAAAAACCATGTAGTTAGGGCTGGCTCTAGAAAGGAAGTAATAGGTCAGGGGTAGATGCTTCTAAGGAAATAAGTGATGACTGAAGGAAGAAAATGAAGTTTAAATGGATGTGGCCCATATGTGCTTTGAAGTTTGCTAGTAGACTTGTGATAACTATAGGATGGAATGCTATTTCATATGCAAATTTATTTAGTGTATTAGCAAGCAAGTAAGATGCAAGCTGATATTAATGATGAAATCTGTCTATCTGGGACATATCTTAGTTATCTTTCTAGAGGAGCCACCAAAGGAGGGCAGCAAGGTTAGTGCCTGTTTGGAAAAGCAGCAAGTTCTACAATCTACATTTTTTCCCATCTTGCTTAGTCAGGTAGGTTAAAATTTAGAAAGAAAATACATTGGCTTAAAATACAGACTTTATATTTATAGACCTGTGCAGAATGCACCAAGAATAACAGAAGAAAATCTGTCATGATAGCATTTTCCTGTGATGAATAAAATTATATTCAAAGGGCTGTCATTAAAGGGTGTGTGTGTGTGTGTGTGTGTGTGTGTGTGTGTGTGTGTGTGTGTGTGTAATTGTTTAGATGATTCCATTAGGATAAAGGAGATGTTATTAGGTGTTGCAGAATTTTACTTCATAAACATTATGTTTTATCTGAAGAATAGCTTTAGTTCTGAATGCTATGGGTTTTTTGCCACTTTATTTTTTATTGTTTTTCAGAATGCTATGGTTTTAATGACTGTGTTTTCTAAATTATACAAGCTATGTCTCAAATTTGTTCAAGACCTTCCTTTCCCTTCTCGGAAATGGGGCATCTGTTGCCTTTCTGCTTCAATATTCAATGACAGCATTTTTTAGGCTTTCTTCAATAAAATTAAGTTTAAAATAAATGGGATATAAAATTATAGTATCATTTTATGGGGAAAAATGATCAGATTTGGTTTCTTTAGAGCATATATTTGGTCCAATAAACCATGTACTTGTCTTTTCAACTCTCATACAATTTGGGGATGCCTTTGAAGGATCATGGCAGGACAGAATAGGGTCAGAGAACATATGCTGGAAGGATGTAGGCAGTAACTTTAGACCAACCAAATGTCACTGAGCTATCCATAGGCAAAAGCAGACAAATGGTCATTGAAATAATCGCCTTAAACTAAGGAGATAGTTCTTTCAAAAGTCAATATAAACAAATCTGAATTCTTCATTTTGACAGGTATCCTGCTTCCCTGTTGAGTGAAATACCTGTCAGGAGAATTGATAACCTGCCTTTCTATTAATTTGTCATACTGCAGTCTAAACACAAAGTCAATATCTGTTTTATGCTAAATAATGAGGGATGATTTAATATTGAAACAAAGAAACAGAAGCCAAATAATATATGAGGACCATAAATATGTCATTTGCTGTTGGGTGACAAAAAAAATTGGTTCTGCTTGCTCAATGAGGAAATGAACCAGCATTGTCTGATGTAAGAAATATTTCACATCCCACTTAAATGAAGCTGATGCAATAAGAAAATAATACCATATAATTAATTTATGATATGGTTTGAAGCTAAGTTTTCATATAAAACTTTTGTAATCTTCATTGATAGTGATATAGTTAAACTGGGTTGCTATCAGAAATTTTACCCAGTAAATTAAACAAATGATTACATTTAGATCATTCCCTTGACCAATATCATTTCTTCCTTTACGCTCTTGATCAACTAAAAGATGGATAGCAATTGGTGAGACAACAATTATCAAGTGCATAGCAACTTAATTTATGGATTACAGATCATTTTAATTGGGTCAAAGCTTCTTTCATCAAATGCAGATGGTCTTAAGCTTCTTTCATTTGCTCTTATATGTAATCACCTGAAGGAACAATCCAAATCTTAAATCAAATATAATAGAGCTTCCGAGAAGGCTCAATGGTTAGGAGCATTACTATTCTTTTAGAGGACCCTGTTTATTTAACCAGTACTCATGTCAAGCAGTTTACTACTGCCTGTAACTCCTGCTTCAGGAACATATGAAACCCCTTGTCTCTATGGACATGTATTTTCCTGGTCACAAATCTGCATGGAGGCACACATTCATACACATAATTAGAAGTAGTTTTTAATGTTAAAGACAAAATATTTTGAATTGAGGAATGTTGATATCCAGAATGCAGGAATAAATTTCTCAATCCAGAAATGCAGAAGATGTCTGTGCTCAGGGAGATTTTCAGTTTCTAAATTTGACTTTGATATTTTGATCTAGAACTTCACAACCTGCATTTCCCCCAGCACACAGAAAGAAGGTCAGTGTATCCAAAACACAGGATTCATTTGGAAAATCTGAAATTCTCTCTTGAGTCTTAAACTAGGTTCTTGGTTATAATCCAGCCAGTCCCTTGTTCCTGCTGCTTTAAGTGATGTAATGGGAAACACTGCATTTATCTGTATTTTTAGCTTAAAATATTATATCCTATTTTATATGAAAAAATCACTTAAAAAAGATAGACATGCATGTAAAAACCAGCATCTAAAAATAGTTTCCAACTATGAAGCAAAGTAAGAAATGTTGTCTCCTTTATAATTAAACATGTGCCAGAAAATTGAGGGGAAGGCAAGCACCTCTGATGTGGAAAAGATTAGGAGATGGGAGAAATTGTTCCCTAAGAGAAGAGGTTTAAATTTTCTGTCTATAAGGAGTAAGAGTTATTAGTTACCCATAACTAGATCTCGACTTCTAGATTTAAAATTTCTCATTTGAAAACATGTACATAGTACACACACCTGAAAAATTAAGGCAGAGTGATATTTACAACTGTGAAGTCCCTCTGGTTTCCAGAGGAAGCTGAAAAGTCAAGGTACAGACAGCCTAACTAAAATTGTAACAAATAGAAAGAGCCATCTTCGATTTATGACAATAGTCAACTTTTTTTCTTAGTTTAATGCATCTTTAAAAGAGGTTAAGCTTAGAACATGATGGTTGTTGTAGGTTATGAAATGAGCAACTGGGTCTTTATAGTCTATTCCTCTTTCTCATGAGTAAATAAATGATTATGAATTCTCTCGTTGCAGCATTCTGAGAAATGTGTTTTATAAATATATTTTTAAAATAAAACCTATCAAATCTGTTGTTAAAATAGCTATTAAAAACAATGTCTACAACCTACTTAAGATCCAAAAGTAACAGCAGAAAATGAGAAACATTTTTCACTGGCAAATTATTCTGTGAGACATAAAACTTTAAAGAATTTTCTGCTTCTGTAAAAAAATGTGACTGATTAAGAACATTTATGTCCATATCCACATGGCGGGTGCTGAAGTAAAACAGTGTGATGACATGACAGATTGAAGCCTAGGGTGTGGCTACAGAAGAGCCTAGAAAGCAACTAGTCTTGGAGCCTATATCTAGACTCAGACTGTGCTTATTTCTAAGTAGAAGCTAACTCCAATGGTTGTGTTCTTTACTTTCCCTCTGGACGATGTTTTCGTTTAGTGTTTTAATGCACCAATGAAGCTGATGCCAACACCATTTTTTTAAAAAAATAATTCAAAGATAATTCTATGACAATGACTATGATATCATGAGTATGAAATGAGGTGAATGAATTATGGGTATGAAAATGTTGACTATAGCGTGACCTCCCAAAATAATCACCTAGTTTCCAGACTCTTAAGAATCCATACTGGTTTAATAATACTGTTCTTACTATCAAAATCTTCATGATACTGAAATCAAAATGTTCTTAGATTTGTGTATAAGTGTTACATACATCATAACAATGCATATTATTATTATAATTATTAGGCTTCTGGTAGCCCGGAGCTGAAGCCAGAATTTCAAGGCTGGAGAGGCAACCTGCTTAGCTCACTGCCTTCCCTGCTAATTTCCTCCTGCCAGGTCAGATCAACAAGCCATGATGGGCATCAGATATAGGTGGTATTAATTACTAGCAACTGATTATATAAAAAGACTAATATTTATAAGGGGTTATATGAGACACTCACTGATACAAGATATTGAACAGTTGCACAATTCCTGGAAAGCTGGACTGGTCCATGCAGAGGCGGCTAGTCTGGTCCTTTCTCCAAAGGCACAAGAGTACAAGCAGGAAGGAGAAACAGCATGTACCAGGTCTTAAACTGATCTGGCCTTGCCTTGTACATGGGTCCTCAAGGCCCAAAGGCCACACCTGTAGATCAAAGTGATAATACCTGATTCCTACTCTATCTCCCCCTTTTGTCAAAAAAGTGCCACATAAAGTTTGCCTCCTTTGTGTCAAAAGTTAGCCATTTGTGTCAAAAGTAGACCAGAGATTGTTCTTGCTTTGACTGCCTGACTGTATGCTGTATAAACTGGACATGCATTACCCATAGGAAAGTGACATCTGGAACTTTGCCAGAACAAGCCATGATGGTCAATCAAGTTCTTGCTTCACAGAGACTGCCAGACATTCTTTAGGACACAAGGAGAAGCAATTGGCAAACTATGCCCAAAAGGGTACAGTAGTCCTTCAAATTTCCTGATTCACTGAAAGGTTTGTCAGAGACTCTAGGCTTGTAGGCCAAAGATGAATTCCCCAATACTACAAAGCAACTTTGGATGACTATCAGGTAGCTGGTTATCTCTGTCATTTCCAGAATTTGGAAGTTGCTTGCAACGCACTTCCTGTTTACTCGGGTAATATAATATCCTTTGAGGTCTTTGATGTAGTTGAAGACTAGATAATTATAATGATAGTTTTCCTTAGTTATAATAAAAGGTAAATTAGATGTGAAACTTTGCATTCACAAGGATAAAGTAGATGTTAGAATATTTTCTTTAATTTTGCAAAATACAAATAGACTAGATATTGTAACTATAATTCTTGCTTGATAGCTGTTTTGTTATATGTAATTTTGCTATGTTGAAATTGAACCCTTCCTTTTTGATTAGACAGAAAAGGGGTAATAATGTGGGATGTCTTTCTGTATGTTGTGAATTATCATTGGATAAAACCTGTTTTGGCCTATGGCAAAGCAGCTTATATTCAGGCAAGAAATCCAAAGACAGATAAAGAGAAAGGAGGGCAGAGTAACTAGAAGACTCTTAGAGCTGCCATTGAGAGAACAGGCTATAGTGAAACATAGATAAAGCCACAAATCCATGTGGCAAAACATAGATTAATAGAAATGGGTTGAGTTAAGATGCAAGAGCTAGATAACAGTAAGTCTGAGCCATAGGCCAAACAGTTTATAATTAATATAACAAGCCGTTGTGTGATTATTGGGACTAAGCATCTGTGGGCAGTCCGGACCTCAGGGCTAGGCCAGACCAGAAACTCTTACTATATAAATTATCAACAATTACAAACTACCATAATGGGTACTATAAACTGACTCTACGCATGTGAGTCAAAGACTTTTGAGAGGTTAGATGAGATGAATATAGAAGAAATCTTCTTGGCCTTGATTAGATAGAGACATCTAGTGAGTTCACCAGCCTAGCAGATAATAGTAATTATAGGGGGAGGGCTTAAAGGGAAAGGAAGTTAGAATTTTAAAAAACTTAGGATAGTGAGTACAGAGGAAAAGCAGGCTTCACAAGGAAGATTAAGTATGTAGAGTGTTGTGATTTGTAGGAGAATTACATTCATTGTTGTAGTTATAGACCTTCTATGATTTTGTCTAGGACAAGTTTCTAATGTATCTATTGCAAATCAGACTGACTCCAAGCCAAAAGAAAGGTTCTGGAGATAAGATAGGAGGCACAGGACATAGTCAGGAGTAGCTGTTTCTTGAGAAGGTACATTTTGCAAAATAGACCAGTTATGAGAAACCTGGTCTTACCAAGAAGGCAATGGAGAAGTTGAGTTCATATAAGGCAGACTTATAGAGTTAGCAGCCTAATTTTTCAGATACTTCATACAAAGAATCAGAGGCAACTTCTGTGCTGTAAGACAGATATTGGGAAATGAGAGAGATAGGACTAAAGGATATAGCTGTGGGTACATAGAACTTAGGGAATTAGAACCATCCATTTAACTTTCAATGATACCTTTTCTACCTATAATATTTTTCAATATTCTTTTAAAAAATCCATTCTCTCAGCCAGTGGGGGTTGTAGCATATACCTTTAATCACAACACTTGGTAGGCAGGAGCAGACAGATCTCTTTGTGTTCAAGGTTAGCCTATTCTACAGAGTGAGTTCCAGGACAGCCAGCATTGTTACAGAGATACCCTGTCTTGAAAAAATAAATCCATTGTTTCATATATAGCAACATTGTATATTTTATTTGTTAACACTTTGAAGTATCTCTAGGAAGATCACCATCTATACAAATATCTGATTAATTTTTTTAGAGAAAAAAATTTTAAGTGTACCCTTTTCCTTTTTAGTTTTGTTCCAGTGGCAGCTAACACTGATGAGGCTTACAAAGAACTGAACTCAGTTTTGAACATTTTGCACTAATGTTCCCTTTTAATCTGCAAAACTGTTCACAGAATTAAAGTGCAATGTATATGTACTACTTCAGTAGTGGAGTAAATGAAATTAATCTATGAATTCCTTGTCTTATCCTAAAAGTGAAGCAGTAATTCAAATTTAAGCCAAGAATAGCACAAATGAATTTGCCGAATTTGAGACAATAAGAGAATACGTTCTAACTGTGATTATTTAAATGGCAATTTGTCTTAAGAAAATGTACACAGGGAAAAAAAACAACCTTATATATGGACAGTCAAACTTTTCTTCACAGACAGAGATCTGATAATTGCAGATTACATATACTCTTTAAAATTCCTATTCCTAAAATTAGCAAAATGAGAAACTTGAGTTTGTCATATGGGAAACCTTACTGAACATTCTCTTGTGTCACATTTGTGTAGTGTGTTTATTTCAATGGTTGTCTCTAAACTAAATATGTATAGGCTCGAATCTGTTCATTATTTCTTAACATGGCACAGCTACTATTTTGCTAGCATTTATATTACATTGAGCAATGCAAATATTCTAAAACTTAGTAGAGCTTAGTAATTATAGGGCATCCTGAAATAAATTATGCTCAAATCAAGAAACTACACTATAGCATCTTATGAGGGACTTCTAGTACAACTTTGCTATGACAACATCCTCTCTCTCTCCACTTTCCTTTCTCCTTCCCTACCCCCCCTCTCCCCTTTCTCTCCTCTCCCCCTGTTGCTCTCCCTCATTCCCACTCTTTCCCCATCTCTTTACCTTTCCTGCCCTCGCTCTTCTCTCTCTCCCCCCCTCCATCCTGTCTAATCGTATGTCTGCTTCCTCTTACAGGAGGTATTTATTCATCTCACAGTGTGGGGCAGACATTACTACTACTTTAAACACTAAGAGCAGGAAGGGATAGACTAGCTTGCTTGCTCCTGACCTCACTATATCATAGCAATCTTCCAGTCTTCCATGGCATTTTCTAGGTGTTTCTTCTTCTTGGGAAAGGACAATTTTTACTTATCTTGTTGTAAAACATGCTTCTATTTATTGAGATTGCCTCACAGATCAACACAAGATGGAAATGGATATTGTTATCAATCTTTTATGCTTCATTTTATTTTATGTTCCCTATATAATGATTTTAAGGGCCTTAGTGTTACTCTTCTCTAACTGTATCACCTTAAAACTCTACCATGCCATGAAGCAAAATGACTAATTATTCAATAGCAAATGCCTACTGGGTATTTATAAACAAAAACCATGATAAGTCCTGGGAATTATATAATGGAAACTGAAATTAACATCTAAATATACCCAGGCACATTTTATCTCAGCATACAATCAAAAGGACATTTTACTGAAAGAGACACTTTAAAACTGATTGGGTACCCTCTTAAAAGCGGCATGCAACTTGAATGTACATGTTTTCAGGGCTGACCATTTGTCATTAGCTAGCCAATTGGAGTGTTCTTCCCTGGACAAGACTTTGTCCCACTCTCAGGATCTCTAGTTGCCTTAACGTCTTTAAGTAGGGCTAAGGCCTCATGAAATTTCTCCCATATGTGTCAGCATATCTATTACTGTTGTCTTTGTTCAGTTCACACTGAGGCAGCCTTGTTGATCAGACTTCAGGGGTATACTTCTGACATTTCTATTTTTTTATTATAAATAAAGTCATATTTTTATCTATGTATACCCTTATTCTAACTCCTTTCCCCCTCTTGCCCTTCCAGTCACTCTCTTTTCTCCACATCATCTTATCTCCTCCCCAGCAAGGACAGGAGGTCCCAAGATCCCAAGGTGGCTTAATTCAGCATCCACTCACAGCAGATCCACTTTACTCACTCCAACATCAAGACTGGGTCAGGTGTTCCTCTGCAGGGAGAGGGCTCCAATGTGCCTGTCCAAGGTGTTTCAGAGCCCAGGCTATTTGTGGTTGTAGATTGCAGCTTAGACATGCTTTGCTTTTTGCTTTTTTGTTTAAAGTCCACTAATGTGTAAGTACATCCCCTGGTCATCTTTCTGGGTTTGTGATACCTCGCTCAGGAGGATATTCTCCAAATCTATCCATTTGCCTGCAAATTTTAGGATACCATTTTTTCTTACTACTGAGTAGTACTCCATTGTGTAGATGTACCACAGTTTGTTAATCCATTCTTCAGTTAAGGGGCATCTAAGTTGTTCTTGCTATTACAAATAATGCTTCTATGAACATAATTCAGCTAATTAATGCCTTTGGAGTGCAACTGTGCATCTTTAGGGTATATGCCCAGAAGTGATATTGCTGCATCCTTGGGGAGATTGATTCCCAATTTTCTGAGAAATCAGCATACTGCATTCCAAAGTGGCTGAACAAGCTGACACTCCCATCAACAATGGAGGAGTGTTCCCCTTGCTCTGCAATCTCTCCAGCATAGGCTGTCATCTGTGTTTTTAATCTTAGCCAATCTGACAGGTGTCAGGTGGTATCTCAAAGTTGTTTTGATTTGCATTTCTCTGATGGTTAAAGATGTTGAGCACTTTTTCAAGTGCCTTTCAGCAATTTGTAATTCTTCTGCTGAGAAATGTTTTTGTAATTCTGAACCTCATTTTTAATTGGATTATTTAGGGATTTGGGCTCTAGTTTCTTGAGTTTTCTATATATTTTAGAGATCAGTCCTCTGTCACTTGTGGGATTGGTAAAAATCATTTCCTATTCTGTAAGCTGTCATTTTGTCTTATTGACTGTGTCCTTGTCTTTACAGAAGCTTCTCAGTTTCAGGATGTCCCATTTATTGATTGTTGTTCTTAATGTCTGTGCCACTGGTGTTATATTTAGGAAGTGGTCACCAATGCCAATTTCTTGGAGGGTATTTCCCACTTTCTTTGATATCAAGTTTAGTGTGGCTGGGTTTACATTGAGGTCTTTGATCTACTTGGATTTGAGTTTTGTGCAGGGTGATAGGTTTGGATCTATTTGCATTTTTCTACACACTACCATCCAGCTATGCCAACCCCTATTTCTTAAAGATACTATCTTTTTTTCCATTGAATATTTTGGTCCTCTCCCACAGCAAACTTCCTGTTACTGGGGCTGTTCCAATCTTTTCAACTGGTCTTTCAAAATGACCCTTGAGTCTTAGGTGGAGGAATGGTGTATATCTGTTGCAACTGCGTTCCACAACTCTGGATTTTTTTTGGTTGTGGTTTTGCATAATGGTCTCTACCTGTTGCAAAGAGAAGATTCTCTAATGAGGAATGAGGACTATAGGATAATGATATGAGGACAAGTTTTTAGAATATAGTTAGGGATCATGCTGGCTTAGCAAATTGGTGATTGTAGTGTAGGTTACAGTCTGAGCAAGCTGAATATATATGTATATATATATATATAATTTTAAATTAGAGTTAAAACTAAAAAAAATGTATGCATCATTGCTTTGTATATGAACCCATGCTAATATAAAGATTTTCCTCTGTGTTTTCATCTTTTATATTTGCAGTAGCAATTCTATACAAACTGAATGACTCAAAATGAGAGATACTGTTGGTTTGTTTACTTTTCTTATAGTTCTGAGGTGAAGAATTCTGAAATCAGGATATGCACTATTTTATTTCTTTCTGGAGGTTCTAGGGAAGAATTTTCCAAAGACATTGATTGGGACATTTATTTGTTGGCAGATGCAGTTGTCATTATTAAGCTCATTGATATATGTGTCCAAATTATTCACCTTCATCTCCATCACCATATTTCTGTGTGTCACTCTGTCTTATTCTTTGCTTCTTTGGGACATGGTTCATTATGTTTCTAGCCCACCTGGTCAAACAAGATGATTTTTTTCTCAAGGTCTTAATTTCATCATATCTGCAAAGACCTTTTTCAGAACAAATGGATGTACACATATGTCAGGGAGCTGCAATTTAATTTCTCATTGCCTGATCACATCACAGCTATAGTGTCCTGCTGATGGGCTTTCATTCTATTCTGTTCTTCAGAAAAGCCAGGCATGGTATTAACATTGATTTGAAAACAGAACCAAAGACAAAACAATGACAATAACAACAAATCATCCTGCTTGGCTATAGTGTCAGTTAATCTTCTATTATGTGGTGTTTTATTTATTATTATTTTTAACATATCCTCATTTGTTTAGTATTGTATTTTGGATGGTATTACTTTGAAAATTATCCAGTATATACTGATTATATAATATGCCATTTGGGATTTAAAAGCTTGGACCAAAGAAAATTATGTTGGTTCATTCATTTTCTTCCACAAAGAGTTCCAAAATATCATAGGAGCCAGGAAGCTTGATAACCCATTTGATGGTTTATTTGCTGCCTGAATACTAGGGCACAAGCACCCCAAGAATAGGTGTATTTCTGATCATCAGGTTGCACCTCATAAACATAGATGCAATTGTAAGGCTCTGAGAGTACCTCAATTATGACAAGATGTGGAATGTACTCTTAAAGGACTTTATGCATCAGTCTGTAAATCAATGTTTCTTATGCCATGACCTTTTTTTCTAAACTGAATATTTCTGCAGTGGATTTAATTGAGGCTTTCTTGTATGAGTATCTAAGAACTATAAGAAAAATATCAGAACACTAAAGGATATGAAATATTTGTGGCTGGCCATTTACTTAATAAATATTTTTATTTTAGAAATATCCTGCTAATCCCTTTAATTGTCAAGTATATACTATTTTACAAATGATTAATATTTTTTGAAATATCCTAAATATATATGCAACTATTTCCTATCAAAAATACACTGAGAAATATATGTTGGTTATTTTTATTTTAGTCTAAAGAACTTTCATATTTTGTTTTTAAATAGCTTCAGATAATTTTATTCATGCATATGCATATATATTTAACCATAACATTTTTCCAGGCTCTTAGGTTTACAGTTTCTTGGGTTAAGAAAATGTGCTATAACCAATAGTTGATATAATAATTTTGTTGTATAAGTACAAATATGTCTATAAGGCAAACTTTAAGAAGTTAAATTTTGAATTAATATATTTATTATAACTTTTATAGCTAGTGCTAAACTACCTTAATATGGCATTGTCATATTTGTACCAGTTCATTTTTCTACCACTATGAAATAAATGTATATGTACTTGTCGCAAAAAGACAATGGCCATGTGGTAAGTATAGGTCTTTTGGTAATATCTATTTGGGCTACATGTATCCAGTTATTCCTCAAGACTTTTTTTTGTATGTATCAAGAAAAACAGTAAATTGAATTTAAAATGCTGATAAGTTAACAATAACTATAAAGAAAATAAAAATCATAAGCATGACTTATCAAAGGTGATAATGCAAATAATTTGCTACACATAAAATTACTTTGTGTTCAGCTTTCCCTCTGGATTTTTTTTTCTATCCCTGTATATCCCCATTCAAGGTCCCTTCCCCCTCCCACCACATCAGGTCATTTTTTCTTCTCCACAACTCCCCATCCCCTCCCTGGGCAGGTTGCAGACAGTCCCATGGTCCCACTGATCCAATAATGCTTAGTTCAGTCTCCACTCCTGGCAAATCCAGTTTTGTTCCCCCTCCTTCAAGAGTGAGTTAGGTGTTCCTATAATTGGAGTGGGATCCAAAGGGTCAGTCCAGGGTGTTTCTGATCCCAAGCTGTTCAGTGGTTGTGGTTTGCAGCTTGGGCATGCTTGGCTTTTTTCTTGTTAGTTTGTTTAGAGACCAAAAATGAGTGAGTACATCCCCTGCTTATCTTTCTGAGTTTGTGATACCTCGCTCAGTCAGAGTTCTAGGAGAGCTCACCACCAGAAACTGAAATCCTGATCCTTACACTATAGTCTTTAAACAACTTAATTGAAAAAGAGTTGGCTTTTTTCCAGCCACATTCAAGGTCTTGGGACCATGTCCAGTGTCCTAACAGCAGTAAGATATGCCAGATATGCCATCCCTTTTCTACTGCCTCAGCGTTTATTGACTGGATCTCTTCCACTTCAATGATCAGGGGAATGGGATTTGATACTTGTGACTGAGTCTCTCCAGACTTGCAGTCTGAGTTGCCACCTCAGCATACATTTGGACTGATTGCCTCAAATCCTGAGAGGAGCTTATTCCCACAGAATTTTGCAGCATACAGGCCTGTAGAAAATTGGTTGGCACCCATTAAACTTTGCCTTTTGTCATTGTTTTTCCTCAGGGCCTCATGGACACTTGCTATTTACCTATGATAATCATGCTGAGACTTAGTGAAGCCTATCCATTTATACTTTGTCTTTGATTAGAGAGAGTAGATTGTCAATGACATGGCTCTGCCTTAAGAGATTTCTGGTGAAATTTTATTCATTGGAACATTCTACAGTTGGTAATTTGGATAACAACTGAATAATTTAAGAAAAAAATCATAGAATAGTGAAAACAAAATGTTCTCAATAAATGTTATTGATAATCTCAAAACACTTATTTTTTCTTTTGTCCCACCTTGTCCGGAGTGGGCTAAGAAAAAATTTCCATTTACCATTAATCATTGTAATATTTTGTGAATATTACATGGTATTAACAAAGTTTGCCTCTTGTTTCCATGTGACTGGAAATACTACATATATATTCATGTGCCCCACAGAAGAAGGCAATACTTAGGAGAACATGATTCATAATTTCAGGCATTATAAATTTCTTAATGGTTTTAATGAAGGCTTTTTGTTTTTTATTAATAGAGATAGAAATGAGAGATTATTTTATCAAAGTGGAATTTATTTGAGACAAAAAATTAGATGCATTTATGAAAAATCTTCAATTTTGTTATTGATTTCTTTCTCATTTGTCTTGGTTGCCTTCTCTTTTTTATTAATAACTAAAGACTTTTATTCACAGAAGTAGACAGTAGACTAACTTTTCCTTCTCCATTGTCTTAGTCAAGTTTTCTATTGCTATTAAAGTCCATAACCAAAAACAACTTGAAAAGAAAAGGGTTTATTTCAATTTATAATTCTTAGGTCATACACGATCATTGGAAATGTCAAGAACCCAAAGCAGGAAAATGGAGGCTATACTTGAAACAGCAAACCTGGGAGAAAGCAACTTAATGGTTTTTGCAGTTTTCTTTCTATAGTAGTGATATAAACCATGACCAAAAGCAAGTTGAAGCAACTTGGCTTAAACACTCTGATCATATTGCATCAGTTCGGAAAGTCAATGCAGGGGCTGAGGCTGAGACCTGTAAGCAGGGACCATAGAGAAATGCTGTTTACTGGCTTGCTGTCTGTGGCTCAGCTTACTTCTCAGACATCCTAGGACTGATGATCCACTACCCAGAGTAAGTTTATGCCTTCCTATACCAACAACTAATCCAGAAAATGCCTCAAAGATATACAATAACATACCAATCTTAAAGACATCTTTCTAGTTAGAGTCCTTCTCCTAATTGGCTGGAGTTTGTGTCAAGTGACAAAAATTAATCAGAACAATCGGACCCTTGGCAACTTAGTAGGAAACACATTTCTCTTAAACCATAACCATAATTTTTGTTTATCCTCAATGTCTCAAATTAATATAATATAAAACATAATATAACTTTAACAATACCATGTTCCTTTAAATTTTTCAATACTTTAAAAGTCTCAGTTCTTCTTAAATATCCAAATCTTCTTGACTGTGATCTCCTGTAATATCTAAAACAAGTTATATACTTTCCTATGCCAAGATAGGACACAGTTACAATCAAATCACATCAACCCCTCCCCCCCCCCCCCCAAAGCAACAAAGCCAAACAAAAGACAAATAGCAACACCACCAACAACAAAACCACTGCTAGTAGCTTTACATCTAATGTCTGGAAGTCACCACAATATACTGAGCTCCAAAAGGACGGGGTGTATAGATTTCACTGGCTCTGTCACCCTCAATATATACAACTTGTTGGTTCATCCTGTCTCTACTTCACATCTCTTGCTACCCTTGATTATCTCCAACATACTGTGGTAAGTTCTACAAGTAAGGTTTCATCAATGGCCTCCCCTAGTCTCACTCAAAGATTACAACCTGCCACATAATTCTAAATCTCAGCCGGTCTCCATGCCCCTTAAATCATGATGTGTCTACTAAAACTTTGCTAATGACCTATCCTGGCCTATCAGGGAATCCAAAGTTGCCACAAGTACCAAGGCTAAGTTGCTCCTTATGATCTCTTTCTTCATTCCTTCAAACAAGTGTCATGTCAGGGACTTAACACATTATAAAGTACAGCTATCTGACTGATATGCAGCCTTTTCCCAACACCTAAACCACAGTTTCTGTGTGCAGAGACCAAGAAATGCATCCCAGAATAATTCCCCTTAGTATGTTTGGTTTCTGTAATCATAGATGAGTCTTTAGCCCCAGCTGACAGGAAACATAGATTCTTAATACAAAATATCACACAAATGGCCCAATACAATCTCTGAGAGACTCTGGCACTTCACAATTCAGACCTCAATTATTTGTATTTATCTCAATATTCTTAGCTTCAGAGGTCCCACTAAAAACCCATTCCACTTTAATTATTGGTGGCTTTTCTAGCTCAATGTTGCAAATATTTTCACATTCTTCTAAAAACAGCAAACCCCAGTATAATATAAAAATGCACTAAAACATATGAGGGAATGGCATACAGATTTGTAATAATTCTTTTAAGTTTCAAAGCTCTGAGGATTTAAAACAAGAAACAAATCTAAAAGCAACCACGTTTATCTGTCCAGTTCTCACAAATGCCGTACCTTGTATCCCTTGAGTATTTTATAATGTCAGTCCTATGAAACTGTATATACTCGTAGATCAGGGCTTATATCTAGACATCATGAGTCTTATTTCTTTTTTTCTGCTATACAATATTATGAATAGTGTCTGCTTAATTGTTATAGAGGGTAGAATGATGTTTTTCTCCAGCCCCATTTAATAATCAACATCTCCCCACTATATGAAAATTTATAGTTTCTTTAAAATCCTAAATGTGAAATTTCTTTTAATTATCATGACTTTTTATATTATAAATTATTCTCACTACATTTAGCTGAGAAGATAAATTTTGGAGAGATATAGAGACTTACCTGAAGCTATAAAGTGAATAAGAGATGAGAACTAAACTAAAATTTTATAGAATTTCTAAAACACAACAGGTGGTGGTACCTTTAATCCCAGCATTTGGGAGGCAGAGGCAAGCAGATCTCTGAGTTCAAGGTCACCCTGGTCTACAGAACAAGCTTCAGGACAGCCAAGGACAGAGAAAACCTGTCTCAACAAAACAAAACAAAAATTGTAAAACTTTATACCATGCACACTCTCTTAGTTATTCTAAATGTAACTTAAAATCTAACACAATGTTAGATTTTCTGTCATCACACTGGTTAATTTCTGAATGTTTGGGGGACACTTTAAATTATTGAAATATATTTTTATATTATAATGAAAAAATTCTCTTAATGCATATATAAAATATTTTGATCATATTTAACCCACACACACCCTTGAAATTCCTACTAGCTGTCCCCAGCACATCTTCCTTCCACTTCTTTCTCTCTCTCTCTCTCTCTATATATATATATATATGTATATATATATATAGTAGTGGGATTATGTTATGTTGCTACTGTTTCCTGTCATTATAAATATTTGATATTTGTCCCGCTTATGGGTTTAATAAAAGCTGATTGGCTAAAGGCAGATAGGAAGTGTGGCCGGGGCTACCAGGCTAAGAAAACACAGGAGCATCTCAGAGCAGACTCAGATGACGCACAGATTCTGGAACTTCTAGGAGATGCACAGGAGAAGTTGAAATGCTGCTCTGAGAAAAAAACTACTGAGTTGCATGGCTGAACAAAATGGATTGAGTTCAGATGAAGCAGCTAACAAGTAATATTCCCGGGTCCTAGGTCAATTAATGTAAAAATAATATAAGCCTGTGTGTGATTATTTGAGGCAAAGCAGGACTGAGAGTGGAACCAAACCTCTGGTCTAGACCAGAAAAATCTAGGCCAGAAACATCATAAAACAATATATATACATATATATGTAAAATTAATAGATTGAGTTCAATAAGTTCTGACAATACTCATATGGGAACTAGTTATATGCTGGATCATGAGCAATAGCCACAACTAAAACTAGTAATCACAACCATGGAGAAAACTGACTAGTCTTTCTGTGATGGTTTGAATAGACATGCCCCCAAGACCCATTTGTTTGAATGTTAGACCCATTGGAAGTGGCATTATTAGGAAAAGTGGCCTTGGTAGAGTAGATGTGGCCTTGGTGAAGGAAGTGTGTCACCGTGCAAGCAGGCTTTAAGATCTTTTATGCTCAAGCAATGCCCAGTGTAGCATACTCGCTCATGCTGCCTGTGAATCAAGATGGAGAACTCTCAGCTACTTCAACACCATGCCTGCACATGGTCATATCCCACAGTGATGATAATGAACTAAACCTCTAAAACTGTAAGCCAGCCCTAATTAAATATTTTCTTTAACAAGAGTTGCCATAGCCATAGTGTCTCTTCACAGCAATAAAACTCTGAGATACCCCCAATAGCAGCCATCAATTTCAATAATTCTCTATCAGTGGTTGGGACTCTAAAGGCCCACTACCATCCATGTCAGAATTTTTTAACTGACTTGGTCTTGTAAAGATTTTATGCAGATAACCATGGCTATTATGTGGCAGCTATGTCCTTTTTGTGTGAAATTCTAAAAAGGAAACAAATAAAAATAACTATTAAAATGTTTTACTTGTTTTTTTCTTTCTTTAAAAGTTTCTTTTTTATTGTTTTTTGTTTTTTGAAAATCAATATCAAACTTTATATAAAAAAGAAAAACATTCATAATAGATTAAAAGCTTATAATAAAACTTCTCTTTTCTCTAAAATACATGAAGCATAAAAAATAAAATCTAAAGCTCCTCAAGCCAGACTAGGTTCAGCTACAGATGAAGAAATCACAGTAGGTAACAGCTAATGCCCACGGATGCACTATGGCCACCACAAATTTCTGCTAAGCAACCCTTCTACAGTCAAACCAGAAGTTTTGTTTTGTTTTGCGTGTGTGTGTGTGTGTGTGTGTGTGTGTGTGTGTGTGTGTGTTTTAAATCACTTTATTCACCTATCGACTTTCAATGAAATAAGAATATTTTTGCTTAAAGTCCACTAATGTGTGAGTACATCCCCTGCTTATCTTTCTGGGTTTGTGAGACCTCACTCAGGAGGATATTCTCCAAATCCATCCATTTGCCTGCAAATTTTCATGTATCATTTTTTCTTACTGCTGAGCAGTACTCCATTGTATAGATGTACCACAGTTTGTTAATCCATTCCTCAGTTTTTAAAAGAGATTTTTTTAGTATCTATGTAGAATGAAGTTTCTGGCTTGGTTTAATCCCAAGGTCTGGATCTGCTCACCACTGCTTAGGCCCTCAAAAATGGCTCAGACACCTATATTAATTTTATGCTGTTTGGCCTATGGCTCAGGCATATTGCTAGCTAGCTCCTGCATCTTAATTCAACCCATTTCTATTAATCTGTTTAGCTATGTAGCCTGTGGCTCACCTGTGTTACCTTTACATGTTTATTCTTTGGCAGCTGAATAATGTCTCTTCTGACTCTGCCTCCTTCCCATATCTATGCTCTAATTTTTCTGACCACTTCTAGGATGCTTGCCATAGGCCAAGACAGTTCCTTTATTCACAGCATACAGAAAGTCATCCCACATCATATCTATGAGGCAGTAATATACATAATTTACCTAAAATACTTTTAGAGAGGTCTTTAAAATTGTATTAGAAAGATGTGATTTTAACAGAATACTAAAAGGAAATTTTTATTTCAGATAGTGCAAACAATAATGATATTTATTCTATATAATATATGCTATATTATATAATAATTGTATATTCTTTTATATTAATTATAAATTTATATATTATGTTATGTATTTTATATGCATGAAGGGAATGGTGATTTACATATTTCTTTGGATCATATTTGTTTTTTAAAAAAGGATCTAAGTTAATCGAAATCAAACTTCATTATCTAGAGCCTGAGGTACAGTACCTACCATTAATGATACTAGATTAGAACAACTGACAAAACTCTCTTGAAAAAGACAATGATTAAAACTGCTGAGTGTATGAAAAGGCCTCATTTAAGCTACTCTGTGTGGCCTCAGGAGACTTATGACTTATATAGGCTTCTTCCTAAACTGTAACTATAAGGCCTACAGAATAATAATGCTCAGTTGTTGTCAAGAACTTGACCTTTCTCTCTTACCTGCTCTGCTAATTCTTGGAAACTAAAGATGCTATGTGTCTGTATGCATAAATTTGAGAATAGGTACATGTAGAATCATTATATATGCTGTTCTAACCTACCTAATATCACATTAAGAATATGAAATCTACATAAAGCATATACGCACTGAAATATTCACCCCAAAGTGAAAATCATCTTGAAAAGAAGCTAAAATTCTGCCTTAACAGAAGACTCATGTTTCTGTCTTTATGAAATGAAACTTAAATGTGTCCCAGGAAAGGTTACATTATTATGAACTAAGATATGAATCATCCACTTAAATGTGATTTCTATTCTCATGTCCTCTGTGAAGCATAAGCAAACAAAACTAAGCTAAATATTTGATTCAGACATGAACTCACACATTTTTGTGGCCTCATTTCCAGACATTCTATTCAAAACAGACCTAACTGTTTGAAATGCATTTCATTACTAAGACAGAGTCGATTAAATAAGCTGAATATACTGACATCCTAGCTGAGTATTTGCTGTTGCTTATTGGTGGGGAAGCTTCATGATGCTGGTGGAGATGTGAGGCAACAATTCTGCCAAACAAAGACAGATGTGACTAACACTTCTTAACCATTAAATAGCTTCTGTGTATTTTTGCATGCATTGATGTAAAAGTGTATGTTTGTGTGTGTTTTTGTTATGCAGAGGACAGTCTTGGGTGTTTACCTCAGCCACTGTCTACCTTCTTCTTGGGACAAGAGCTCTTACTGGCCTAGAACTTACCAAGTAGGCTGGGGTGGCTGACCACTGAGTCCCAGGGATCTCTGCCTAGCTCCGCTTCTGTGACCCTGAGATAATAGCACATGCCACCACAACCAGCCTTTTGTCCTTGGGTTCTGGAAATTTATCTTAATCTTTGTCATCTTAGTCCTGTCAAGGAACCTTGCAGACTGGACTATCTCCCCTTTCCTAATGGTGACTATCCTAGGAAATTGCATTTGCAGTACAATCTTATGCAGATATTTTCCTCTATGACCTCATAATATCTGATCAGGTTTTGTGATAAGAAAAACCGTCACCTACAGCTGATTGGAAGGCAGACTTGCAAGGATAAAAAAGAAAAAGGGATGGAGAAGAATCTTGGCAGGGTGGAAAATAATCAGTTTAGCTAATCTTGGCTTTTACTTTCTATCATGGCCAAGATTAGCATATACATGGAGGTAAGAAAACTCAGGAGAAAATGGAGCCCTTTTCAACCCTGACTACAAAACTACACATAAGAGTGTGTTTGACTTTACTGACTGTGAAAAGTTTGGTTCAATTCAAATAAATCTGAAAATGTGCCTTAAACAGATAAAGTTATTTTCTGTATCGTGGCAGGATTCACACCATCTTTAACCCTGTGAAGAGAAAAAAATATTTCTAACTCCAATTACTAAAAAAAAATTTCTCCTTTAAAAATACTTGTAGGTATAATGACAGTTTCAAGTCTGACATCTTATGAATGACCTTAATTTATGAGATAGCATTCATTTAATTAAAACTATATTAAATGAGATATAAAAATAATAAAACAAATTTTGATTAAAATGTGATGGTTATGATGAAAAATGGATTATTTGAATTTAGCCATGCACAATAATTTTATCCCTATCTTGATTTATTGTGTTATTTCTATGTTTAAGGGAAAAAAAATGACCATTATTATCTCAGGTTAGTCGTTGGGTTTTTGAGCTTGATAAGAAACAAACCACTGGATACCACTCTAGAGTTCATTAAACCGGGAAGCAGAGAGTGGAGAGAAACAGAGGAGAAATAAGAGTGGCCTCCACGTGGTAGATACTGTGTAAGGAAGTGGGTGATATCTACATAGTCACACCTGGGGGCATGACTTCTGTTTGGTGCTCTACCTACAACCATTCTGCTGCTGTTGCAGGTGAAAACCATCATTCTACTTGGTAACATACTGGGTCCACTGGGGGCATGTCAGGAACACTTTCACTACTGAATGCCTAAAGAATAATTGCCTATACTTTTCAGAAATTTATTTTCTCTAGTGTATTTGAGATTATATGACTAAGTGTTTTGTCTAAGTTGACAAGTGTTTTTCTTTTCACAGTGAGATTATGTGAACATATGTATGCATGGTTCTGTTTGTGTGATATTAGAAGAAGAGTTAAGCCAATTTGCTATTTGTTACTATAAAGAAAAGATTTGTGGTACATTTATAAGAGAGGATTTAGGAAAAAAATGCTGAAAAAAAAACCACTGGTATTTCCTTTCAACAGTTGGCAAAAGTCACTTGTGTAATAATAGAAAATAGTAATAAAAAATACAACCAAAATCTTAAATAGCTAATTTTATATCACTTTATAAAACATAAAAGAAAGAAAAAGAATATTAACACCTTCATGAATTTTATGAGGTTATTCTTTCATTTTCAAAGATAAACAATCTTTAAAATGATAAGTGGTTTCTTTTGTGCAACTTATCATAGGACAGAAATAAGATAAAATAGGCTGTCTGGAGAAATCTTTCTTGATACTCCACATTCAGGTTAACTTTTGAAAGATCCAACCTAGCCAGGAATGTTTTTTTTTTTTTTTTTTTTTACTCTATTTTTCATCAGGAGATATTGTACATTTATTTCTTTTGTGCAAAAATTACAAAATAATTTAAGGAAACCATTACTTATAACTACTATTTAGGAAATAGTAAAGTAATCTCTAATTAATACTATCAATAAGGCTGCATCAGAGAAATTAGGAAACCATCACACAGAAAAAGAACATTCTAGATTAATATTTAGTCAAAGAATATGATCATCAGCAAAGTTCCCTGTGAGTCATTCCTTGCATACCTACAAAGGTATAAGATTAGCTTATTCAGGGCTATTGTGATGGTTGATTTATTTGAACTTGGCACAACGCCAATGTCATGGAAAATGATTGTGAATGAAGAATTGTCTGAGTTGGGTCAGCCTGTAAACATGCCTGTGAGGAATTTTCTTAGTTGGGTTAACTCAGGTGGGAAAGATCAGCCCAAATATAGGTAACACCAGTTCATAAACTGGACTGTGCAAAGGTGGAGAAAGATGGTTGAGCACAGGCATGCCCACATTCATTCTCTCTCTGTTTTTGACTGTGATGTGAGTAGGAGCCTGAAGTTCCTGATGCCTTCGCGACTTTCTTGCTATAATAAACTGTAGAAGAATTGGGAGCTAAATTAAGCCCTTTCTAGCCAACATTGCTTTCCTCAGGATGCTTTACCTCAGCAACAGAAAATGAAACTTGGACATATGGCATAACCCCTTAGACTTGAAGGGACAAGTCCTTCTTTCCTAAACAATTTCTTTAATGTTAAATTATTTTAGAGAAAATCAGATAAATCCTGGATTTGATGTGAAAATATCACATAAAGTAATTTAAGAAAAATGTATTTGAATTGCCGAAATGCAATGTCTACATTATGGAAGCTTGACTCTCCTATTATTGGTATTCATGGAATGAATTTTCATTTAAGAATTTTTGTAATTCACTTTACATACAAACCACAGATTCCCCTCTCATTCCCCCTCCTGCTCCCCTGAGACTCCCCCTTCCCCTACACCCTCCTCTAAAGTATAAGGCTTCTGATGGAGAGTCAGCAAAGCCTGGTATATTCAGCTGAGGCAGGCCCAAGACGTTCCCCACTTCATTAAGACTTGCAGGTATCCCAGTTACTCTTAATAAAAATCCAAAGGGAGATATTGTGGTAAAACTGAAAGATAAGAGAGACAGGGCAACAAACCACTAGAAAAACTTCTCAAAACTACTGATGCTAAAAGGTGAAGATCCTATCTTCATGAATCCTCAGACTGAATGCCTGTGAGTCCTCAGCCTATAGGGGAAGGGAGAAGGGGGGGAATCCTGTCTTCTCCTGGCTTATATTCTTTTCTATACCCAACCATATCACTTCTTGTCTCAACTTTCCTAGTGCTGGAATTAAAGGTGTGTGTTTACAAGTGCAAGGAGCAATGGCATAAGATCAGACCCCAAGTGCTGGGGTAAAAGGTGTGTGCCACAATTGTCTGACCTCTAAGACTAACTCTGAGAGCTCTACCCTCTGATCTTCAGGCAATCTTTATTTGTTAGATTACAAACAATATATTACCACACAAGGCTACTAATGGTAATGGGCTCCAAAAAAACAGCTCCTGCACCAAGGATAGATCCCTGTCCCACTGCCAGGGGCCTCCTAAGGAGACCAAGCTATTCCACTGTCTCCCATATGCAGAGGGCTTCGTCCAATTCCATGCAGGCTCCACAGCTGTCTGTCTAAAGTTCGTGAGTTTCCGTTAGCTTTTAAGTTGGCTCTGTGGATTTCCCCATCATGATCTTCAAAACTTCTCATACAGTTCCTCTTTCCTTTCTTTGACTGAATTTTTGGAGCTCAGCCTGGTGCTTGGCTATAGATCTCTGCATCTGTTTCCATCAGTTACTGAATGAAGGCTCTATGGTGACAGAGTATTCACCAATCTGATTACCAGGGTAGGCCAGCTCAGGAACCCTATCCTCTATTGCTAGCAGTCTAAGCTGGAGTTATCCATGTGGATGCCAGGGAGCCTCCCTAACACCAGATTTCTCCCTCTATCAGGATATCTCTCTCATTGCTCTCCCATCCCTTTCCTGTTCCAGCTAGGCACATTCCTTCATATTCTTATCCTCCATCCCCAAATGTATTTTTATTTTCTACTCATTTTTTAACATGGCGATAATAATGCAAAGTGGTACTTCCTGAAACAGAACCAATATTAAGAGCTCAAATATCATGGGGATAATTAATCATAATCTTATACAGGATAGAAGAGGAAAATCTGTGTAGTTTGTAAATACATATTTCATTTAAATTCTAATTGGATACACATGAGGAAAATTCCAAAAACAATGCCAAGTCAGTCAATCACATGTAAAGTCAATCATCGCACATAAGAGACAATGGCACTGCATCTGTTTTTATATATAAAAATAATCTTGCTTCTAAAACTCTAGATAATGCCCTAACAGAACCTGATTATTTTTAAGCTTTAAGCTTTTTTTAAATGGTGTTTTTTTTTTTTTTTTTTTTTTTTTTTTTTTTACTCATTCTAGTAAGATCTGGAGAAAAACAGAATTATAATGTGTAGTCTTCTAGTTCAACATTACAATAAAGACTCTGGAAAATAATTTAATTACAAGAGTCAATAGATTAAAAAACACAAAACACCTCTTCTGTAAGACATATTATGCAGTGACCCAAATTTTCAATTTCCTCCTGTGAAAATTACAGCTACATATGAACCTAGATCAGAGGGCTAGAGTCAGAATTAGTTATCATAGTAAATTTAAAACAACCATACAAGGTCTAAAAGTAGAACATAGTTCATAAGTGTTATCACAAAAATAGAAATTAGTTGGACAGGAAGGAAGTAGACACATACTCAGGTGAGTAGGCAAAACCAAGAGTTGCTAAGGTTTTGAAGCAATTCATTTCATAATACTTGACTTTGAATGCTTCTTTCCATTTTGGTATTTCTCTGTGAAGTGGATTGTTGATCACTGTGCTCAAATATATATTCTTTAATTCAACTGGCACACAAATGGCCTGCATGTTGTGAGTACTGAACGTAACACCATTATTGGTTCATCCTTCCTCATTTTTTTTGTATGTGTTTCATTAATTTTAATTAAAAAAATAGGATCTCATTCTGTAACTTAGGCTACATTCAAACTCACTACATAGTCCAGGTTGTCCTGGAACTCACATCAATCATGGTGCCTCATTATCAAATATGAGCCCACTATGTTTGGGTCCAGTTTCTTTTTTATTAGAAGCAAAAATAAAAATAAAAAAATATTTCTCTCTCCTCTTTTCTCCTCTCCTCTCCTCTCCCTTCCTCCCTCCCATCTCTGTGACAAACAATAACAAATAATGAACAATATACTTATGTTCTTGAAAGAAATACTTTATGTAAAAGTGTTTGCTTTTGACTTACTCTAAAACTGGATGACCGTAAAAGCTAAAGATTTATTTCTTATACACCTGGCTAGATGTCAAGAGAATGTCATAATGATACTATTCATGAACTTTAATTTGAAATGTAGTCATTAGAAAATGAACTTCTTTAATGCATTCATGATAGTATGTCAATTTTTGAGGGTCAAGATTAGTCAGTACTACTAACTAAAGAACATGCATGCCTATCTCTGAAGTGTTTCAAATAAGCCAAGGCTTGATGTGCTTCAGCAATAGTGTGCTAAATGCAGGATTCTAAAAAAGAATGAATGTACAGACAGATTGTGGATTCCTGGATTATGCATCTGTTATTATAATGAGCCAGGGTTAGTCTAACTTATTCTTGGTATTATTTTATTTTTGCAGGGATAGAGATTGAGTTCCATATGCTGCGGTAATTATACTTAAGTGACTCAAACTTTTCTCTGCTCATCTCTTTGTCAGGAGTATACACATTGTGTCTGTGACTTTGTTTTGAATAAAGGTACATTTGATCCCAAGAAACTTTTTAAATATTACTACTTTATAGTAGCCCAATATTCATCATTGTGATTAGACTTTGCATCATTGAATAATAATCTCACTAAACAGCTCACTAATAATATGATTTTGTACAAATAAGTAGTTCTACTTCTTTATTAAGAGACTAGGAAACTTTTGCATGAATATAAATTTATTCTTGAACGTGAGGTATAGATTGTTAACATGTATTTAAAATATATGCCTATAATCTTAGCCTTTGAGAGTCTTAAATAGGTCTTACAAATGCAAGCAATGATGAGGAACACATATCTTTCTACTTATGACCTTTGAGTAGCAGCCTCAAGGGCCTGGCTTTTGAGCCAGTTTAAGATTGAGGATACACATAAGCACACTCCCATTCTCTAGCACACTAGGATGATGAGAATCAGATCAGGCAGCATGAAGCAGCTTTTGATCCATCCCAGTCTTCCAAGGACTCTGTGACTGAATTTGGTTTTGCCTGCATGTATGCCTGAATATACATGTGTGCTCAGTGCCCATAGAGGGCAGAGAAGATATCAAATTCCATGGAACTGGAGTTACAGATGGCTGTGAACTGCTGTGTGGGTGATGGAAACTGAACCTGAGTCCTCTCAAAGAGCAGCCAGTACTCTTAACTACTGAGCCATCTCTCCAGACCCACAGTAAATTCTTAAAATTAATGGATTTTTTTCTATTATTTTTGGAGTTTTGATTTATAAGGTCTGATGTAACAAAACAATGTTTATGGTGACGCATGACAGATTAAGTCATATTCTAAGAACTTTACTGGTTACATTATCAGTGCTATTTGAGAAACGAGCAACTAAGAGTACAGAACATTAGTGTGACATGCATTAGGCGACATAAGATATCTGGATGGAATATGGCCTCCAGACTATCCCCTTAATCATAATTTAAAACAACCATTTCCACATTTCTCTCAGACTTAGCTTCAGAGATAGTGACTGGAAGGGGTGGGGGGAGGGAAGGGAGCTTGAACAAGGATATACAAGGATTAAAAAATATGACTTCATTCATAAAAAAGAATAATAATAAAATAAAACAAAAAATCTATTTGATGTGCAAATTAAAAAATAAATAATAAAAAGATGTCTTTCAAAAAAAAAGAAACCAAGGTTTTGTGTTACTGCTCTAGTTACAACCTTTTATTGGCAATCAGCTCATCTGCTCAGAGCCCCAGCTCATGATTCTCAGAAAGGAATGTAAACCCTTCATCATCAGGTCACTCCAAAGCAATATTCCCTGTATATCAGAAAGAACCATGGGGTCTTCAATTTACCCTGAAAAGTAAAGTCTGCATCCCACAGAGGTGAGCCTAGATGTAGCAGCATTTCAATAGCTGCTCTTTTTGCTTTTTTTATTCCAAGAACCACTGCTGTTCATACTTATTATAGGGATACATGCCTTTCTGATGTCTTCCCATTGCACATTGATTCTGAAAGTTCAAAATGTCCTTTCCATTTATATTTATATATTTCTCTGTACTAAGTTCAGAAGTAGCTCTTTGGAGAAGTATTTCTGAGCTTTGCATTCATAGTTCATTGCCTATATTCTACCCTGAATTATTAAGTGTGAATGTATTATCCAAGCTTATTACAATGAAGATTTAAGGCTTCTTTGGTGGGACTTTTAAATATTATTACAATCTGCCTATAAAATTTATTCTTGGAGAGGCATGTGAAATCAAATCCTTGTCTAAGAAAAAGAGCATTCCCATGCTGTGCAGGGCCTTGCAGAAGCAATGGCCAGTGATTTGAACAAGTGCTGATAGAAAGAACCCATAGTCACTTACCTTTATTAGACATGAAGATACAGTTTTCCAGCAAGGCTTTACGGGAGTTTCTATCATACATTAGAATGACACTAGGTCATATTTGGTATACATAACAAAGGGGATTTGAAGCAATAAGACTTCATGATTCTATATGCTCACCTGAACTATATGCTACTATATAGTTCATATCTATATAAACTATATGAGGATGTAAAGGAATCAGGAGGTATGAGGGATTTCAGTTTACTATTTATTTATTTTATTTTAAATATATATCCTTTACTCTTTCCTTTCAAGCATTCACATATAACTCTCCTTTCTCTTTTTCAAACTTTTGGCCTTTAAAAATTGTTGTTACATACATATGTATATGTGTATATATATGTATTTGAACATATTACATGCTCAATCTGTATGACATTATTTATATGAATATTTTCAGGACTGACCACTTAGTATTGAATGATCAATTGGTGTACTCATTTCTGGGAAAGATTCATTCTCCTATTCTCATTATTTCTTACTTATTTGTAGACTTTTGTATAGGGTTATGGTCTCATGGTTTTTTAAGCATCTACTTTGGGTACTATTGTTTCCCTGGTTCACCTCACGTGTAGGCAGTCATAGTTTAAAAATTAAAAATGCCTGCAGTGTGATCACTACTCTGTCTTCCCTCACATAAAGATCACTTGAGAGGGAAATGATAGATTTCTCAGCTGTCAGAATATGAGCCAATTCACTACTTTACATAAATTACCCATTAATGGACTAAAGCATAAAACAATCAATACTCACAATGAGATGAGGAAAACTAATAAGAAATTAAATAGCCCAAAATAAAGTTTGTGTCATTGTCAGGGTTGGACTCAGCTACTTAAGGTCAAGGTTGCAAGCTCACAGATACTACTGTGCACATCTGAGAGGTGAAACTTTTCCTCCATACATGTTCAACATTCCCACATTCTGTAGCATTTTTGGTGGGTGGGGAAGCACTGGTTTCTTCCTTTCTTCAGAAATAACTGCTCAACTGGCATTGAGTTGAAAATTATTCTTTGGAGAAGAATGCCAGAAGAGGAAAAAATTTGAAACCACTGATATAAATTTGCAAGCCAGAAATGAGTTATATTCCTGTTCTATTTTATAAATGCTATTTATCTCATGATTTATTAACCCTTGGGAAAGACAGATTTCTGCCCCTCACATTCCCTGAATTTAGATATTTCTCTGTAATATTATAATATTTTATGTTATAAAGATAATTGAACATATTGACTTAATTCTAAATTAAGTCTAAATGCATAACTAAACTATAGCCAAGTTCACTAAAATCAATGTATCAAATGTGACTGGTATTTGAGATAGTTATTCAATTTTTCATGTATTCCAACTGTGCTTAAGTGGGTACTTGGAGAAACTTTGAACTGAGGAATTTCTTAAAGAATACATATTTCAAGATGCCGGTCCAAGGTGTTTCACATCCCAAGCTGTTCAGTGGTTGTAGTTTGCAGTTTGGATGTGCTTTGCTTTTTGTTTAAAGTCCACTATGCAGATCTGCCTGAAGTGGATGCTGAACTAAGCCACCTTGGGACCTTGGGACCTCCTGCCTTTGCTGGAGAGGAGATAAGGTGATAAGAAGAAGAGAGAGTGACTGAGAGGGGTGAGAGGGGCTGAAGGGGGAAGGGAATTTGAACAACTGGATAAAAAAAATGAGACTTTATTCATAATAAAAAAGAAAAAAACAAAAATAAATAAATATAAGAAAACTGAAAAAAAAGAAAGAAAAAGAATATCAAAAAGTTGTCAAGCTAGGAGCAGACATCAAAAAAAAAAAAAAAAAGAATATATATCTCTGGTTTCAAAATCTCCTCAAAAAAACTTTTCAGCAGGAAGCTCAGAAAATTTGATATTTTAATGCTGCCCCACTGATGCGTGTTCTGATGTCTATCTATGTGTGGCCAACAGTATTAGACTTCCAAAAGAACACATTTAATACATTTAATACCTTTTGTGCTTTTAATCAACACAGTGCCTCTGAGGTCAACCCTTCCATGTATCAGCCATGATTGCAGCTGTTTGTTGCATTGTAATTTAACTGTTTCCTGCATTTGGGTTTGGAACCAGTTGTGCACAGTGACATTAGTTAGTCACTCCACATTTGTGAATTATTTGCAGAGATGCTGTCTGCTCTAAATTTATTCTGCTATAGTTGGAGAACAAATCACCAAAACATGCTTGATGAAAACTCTGAGACACTGCTACAACTGTTGAAGAAGTCTTTGAATATAATCCAGACTCCAAATGAGAAAACAGTTGTTACTTTCAGAAATATTTTGGAAGTGTCTGGTAATTTAAATTTAGCAGAGAAGGTAATTTTACTTATTGAACAAAAGTGATTTATAAATAATCTTAGGAAATTAAGCATCTGGACTCATTGAGGACTTGCATATTCCATGATTTTTAAATGATCCCAATGCCAACTCAAAATAAATCTGAACATTTAAGATAATTACACATGCCAATAAAGCCTCTCAGTTGCTGTTAAAAACTTCATGTTTTCTGTATGCATTCTCATTTTGCTTAAAAAAAAACCTAGGATCATGTATATGATATTTGTATATCTGAGGTCACTCCCTCATTTAATTTTTAATTTAAGCCTGCAGCTCCTCAGATACATTACATTACTTCAAAGTAGCAAAAATGTTTTGGAAAATAATCCAAAAGTAATACTTTTTATCAAAGCGGGCACTGGGATAGTAACTTTGATTTCTGAAAGCTAGTTCAATACAAAGTGTAAAAAACTCAGTGTTGAGTGGTTAAGAGCATTTGTTGATCTTCCAGAGAACCCAGGTTTGATTCCCAGCATCTACATGGTGACTTATAAGCATCTGATTCCCAAGAATCTGATGCCTTCTAACCTCTGTGGGTACAAGGCACTAGGCACATGCAGGGAAAATAGTCACACGCATAGCATAAAACAGATATATATAAAATAAAACATTTACTGGAAAACCAAATTGAGCCATTGAGCCTGTAAAATTTAATGAGTTGGGAGAAAGATCAAAGATAAAACAACTACAAGAATATAATGAGAAATTAATGACTTGGGAAGTTCTAGAGAAACACAAACAAAGCAGTGACTTACTTTATTTCTTAGTGTTTCGATCAAGGCGACAGGTTTTTATTAATTATTATTTTCAATTACCAGAAATCATCTATTATTCTTGGGCTCAAGAATGTGTAGTTTTGAAGTGTGAGGCTCTATGTAATTGTGTAATTGAGAATGAGAATAATATTTTTTGAAGCAGCCATGAGCTCTCTTCATAATTTGCAATCCCTAGGCACTTATTGCACAGTTTCTGTGTGTTGGAAGTGTTAACAGAACTAGTTGCTTCTTAGCAAGTTATCCGAGCACTTAGAAACATCTTTTGCCTTAAATATAAAGCTACCCACAAAGAAAGAGAGATAACCTTACTTTCTCCAATAAACATTATGTGAAACAGAGGAACACACACACACAATTTTTTTAACCCATGGACTGTTTTTAAGATTCTAGAAACATCTCTGTGTGAGTGATAGTTTGTTTTGGTATAGATTATACTTCTATTTTGTCTTTGTATTACATTCAAGCATAGGATTTGTTAAAAATTAACTTACTTATTTTTGAGTACAAGGATGTTTTGCCCACATTTATGTCTAAGTATGAATTTTTGGTGGAGGCTAGAGAGGGCATTGGATCTCCTGAGACTGTGTTATACATGATTATGAGGCATGACGGGGTCCTGGGAAGTGAACCCAGGTCCTCTGGAAAAACAGTTCTCTTAAGGACTTAAACCATCTCCCCAACATCTAAGGTATAGGTTTTTATTTTTTATTTTTATTTTTTAGTTTCTTGAAAATCAATATCCAACTTTATATAAAAAAGCAAAAACATTCAGAACAGCTAAAAAAACATACAGTAATAAAACTTCTCTTTTTATGAAATAAAAATACTTGAAATATAAAAATTAAATCTAAAGCTCCTCAAGCCAGGTTAGGCTCAGATACAGATGAAGAAAGCACAGTAAGATAGGTTTGTTATTTTAAAATAATGCTAACAGTAGCATTTAAGAGATTAGTTTTTGCAGTGATAAAGAACTTTGCTTTCCTTTTTTACATAGAAATCCAGAAGTTATTTCTTCCATCTTTTATGTGTGTTTTGAATGATAGGCTAACAGCTTTCGTTGCTTTCTATTTTACTTTGTAATTGCTGGAGTGAAATGGTTTGTGAATTCCAATTTGAAGGATTAGACCAGCAGATGGATTTGTTGTAGTATGTGCAGTACATAGAACTTTAATCATGTTTGCTTTTTTTTCTCACTTGGGGGCAGTGTCCTGGAAGAAGAAATAGTTTGGAGTTTTCATGGGCTTTTCAACCATTTTCATGAGCTAGCAGATTGAACACTATTCTGTCACATAAGGAAAACTTGACAAAAATAGCTCTTTAACCTTTGGGAATCTAGTCTGTCTGCTTGTATTTAGATATATCCCTTTATGACTAAAAATATTTTAATTTGCATAGTGTATTCATTTGCATATTATAATTGGAGTTGTGAGAGACTAACCTGACAAAAACCTTGATTCATCGGTATTTTCATTCTTTAAAACATACAAAGGTTTATATTAGACATTCATATCACTTTCTAAAAAGACAAACTGTGTCTCTTACAATCTTTTCATCTCTTCTTCCATATTTCCTGAGCCACAGGTGCAACATTAATCCATCAGGAACAGGCGCCTCATGACTGATGGTCTCTGGACGATGTCCAGATATGTTTTTCTGTACTAGTCTCCATTTGCTGTAAAGAAAAGTATTTTGATGAGGGGTGAGAGCTAAATGTATCTATGGGTATAAGGACAAGATTTAGAATATAGAAAGGAATTATGCTGGTCTTGCAGAGTGGCAGTAATAAATTCTGTTCTAATGTCCATGAGCTCACTAGCTTTGGGAAATTGGATTAGTTTCCAGTAACCTGCATGATTTCCCTAATGTTGAGTAGACCTTAGGTCTGGTTAGAGAGCTACTGGTTGCCTCTGATGTGTGAGTGCCACTTACTGCACCTTAATGTGTATCTTACCAGCTGGTAATTGTCATAGTTCATAGGTGTTACAAAGATGGGTAGGATTGTTCAGTTGCCTCCTTTCCTTGATAGCTTGCAGAATCTTTTCTGGAAACATAGAGGATTTCAGGTAATATCCAGGACAAGTCATCTCAGTTCTGTGTCGAAAGTGTGTGATGTCTTCACCAATAGAGGTCCACCTTCACCTCCAGAGAGGCAACCAAGAGCTATATTATTGTAGACAGTTTCTCGGGCTCATTTGGGCCTGAGATTTGTACCTGGCCCAAGGAGGCTTTTGTCCTCCAAAGAAATTAATCAGACACTTATAGTAACTTTATACTGTTTGACCTATGTCTCAAGCACATTATTAGCTAGCTTTTTTTATCTTAAATCAACCCATTTCTTGTAATCTACTAATCTACCCGACACGTGGCTCAGCCCATAGCTCACCTATATTTCTTACATGTCTGTTCTTCTCGGGGGTCGGATGGCGACTGACTAACTCCACCCTCCTTCTACTTGTCTGTCCTCTGATTCTCCACTCACTTCTATGGTGCTTTACATAGGCCAAAACAGTCTTTTATTTACAGCATACAGAAAACATTCCACCAAACTATATCAATAATATAAATTGTTCCAAAGTCTGTCGTGAAACAGTATCTCCTGTATTGCTGCATATACAAGACTGAAAAAAATGGCAATATCAGTTGTAGGTAGAGTTTGACCATTTTGGGAGCTACTTCAAAATTACCACACAGAGATTTATATTAACTGTAAATGTTCAACCTTATTACTAAGTAGGTCCTACATTTTAAATGAACCCATAATACTTTTGTCATGTGTTGGTACCTTTATTAGCATGGCACGTTCATCTTACCTCTCTGCATCTCTTTTTGACTCTCTAACCCTACTCTTCATTCTACCTGTGTTTGATCACCTATACCTTTTGCTGGCTATTGGCCAATTGGGTTTTATTATGGATCTGAACCTGTGGAGATCCTTGTGATAGAAATTATGTTGGTAGTATTAAAATTTCTATTATATTCTCATGATTGTTTATGTGCTTGACCCTGATAGCAAGATAGGCTCTCTACTCTTAGACTCCATTATATGTAATCAAATATCTCCCCTAGATCCTTTCTTGGGAAAAGACTGGCCCCTGCCTCTCTGACACAGAAAAGGGTGAGCAGCAAACTGCTCAGGGAATACAAACATTATGAACAATAAGAGAGTGATACATTTCTCCAGAGGTTGACATTGTTACTTCTCTGGTATATATTTGTAGTACAAATATCAATGATTTATCTGTTCTCTCCATTGCTCTGTACTATCTGCAAGTCTTCCAATCAGGAATTAGAGTGAGTTAGTTTCATAGTGCTTCCCTGGTCATTTCTGCTGGAGATTATAAACACCTGAGTTGAGGCTGTTATTTTTGATTCCTCTCCCAATGGTGGCTACCCCAGTTGCCTCTTCTGAATGTTGTCAGAATCCAGTTTGAGTCCTTGATTCCTGTTACTTTTTCACTTTTCTTTGCTACATGCTTACTTACCTCACTCACTGTAAATCAAAAGCATGGCTATTCTAGAACATTTTTTTTTTTTAAATCATAGCAGTCCTATTACGTATCTTTACAGTATCTATTGCCTCTTTATCTTTACTATGATGGAGTTTATCTTGTAGTATGCCCATTTTGAGCACAAATTTTGGTGTTTCCTAGTAATAGAAAATTTTTATCCTTTCTTCAAGAGATTCAGTTATACTCAAGATTACATAAATTTATGCTACAAAAAATTGCCTCATCAGTTTTGTGTTATACTCCCTGAGATCACACTTTAACAGCTTTAGTAATCTTTGAAAATGTGTATTTTATATGGTATTGTTAAATACGTACATACATAGAAATACATAAATATAGTCTATTGAGTCAATTTAGTGCCATTTTATGTGTATTTTTAAAACTGACCACTTGGTATGAGATAATCAATTGTGTGAGTGTGGAAGGCTCATCCCTGAAAGAGATGGATTTTCCTCCTGTCAGCAGTCATTAATCACCTCTTTATCTAGAGCTGAGGCTCTGTGGCATTTCCCTGTTCCATGCTGGCATGTTATATTGGTTGTTAGTTAGCATGTTAGATGGCATGTTAGTTGGTCTTGCCCTTGTTCAGTTCTTATTTAATCAACTATATGGTTGTATTTAATGAGTTCAGCTCCCTAATCCTATATAGAAGATGTAGTCTCTCAACAGGCTTTCTGGTCCACTGGCTCTTTCTCCCTCCCACTTTTATTCCTTGTCTACATCCGTGCCTATTTAGACTATTTCTCCTGAGTTATGTATGTTCCATGAACACTTGGTGTAGGGTTTGTATGGTAGATATTATCAATTTGGACTGTGTACCCCATGGTCTGGTTTGAGCATTTGACAAGCTGTGGCTTGCAGTTATGGTCTCTGTGTCTGTAGCAAAAAGAAGCCTGTTTGATAAGGTATGGGTTGCACTCATATGTGAATATAAGGATGAGTAGCAAGGCCTGAGTTATAGATTATTCTAGATTGGAAAAGTGGCAATAGTATGTTATACTGTCAGTACCACAGTATGACCAAGCATAAGTACTTGGCTAAATATAAGTATTGGTCTTGAATCTTCTCTGGTTAAACAATTCCAATTAGACAATCCTTGGTTCTCTCTAAAATGTAAGAGCCACTACTGAACCTTTTAGTATCTTACTATGTTATTCATTGTTGTGATTCACAGGCATCACAGATGGGTAGAACTACTGGTGAAGTAGTCCCAATGATAAGTTGCCCGATTTATCATCAGGGTTGATTAGATTAATCTGGCTGGATGCATAGGTGTTTTTCCTCTCTCAACAATCCTTGTGTGTCTCTTCAGAGACTACCCTAGAATGACCTTTCAAGAATAGAGGAAGACTGGGCTTTGGTCAAGGTATGTGACTATCTGGGCTATAACTGCTATAAATCTACATAAGCTCACATTGGAACTTTAGAAATAAAGTTACCCCTCCATAGCCATGAGTTTAATCTTCACAAATCCAAACAAAAACAGTTTAAATATTTAAGAACATTTTTATTTGGGTATTATATTTAATCTAGAAATTGTTTGAAGATATACAGAATAATGTATGTGGGCCATACTGAAAACATATGATACCTCACATAAGTTTCAATTCTTCTGAAAGATTTTGGTATGTGAGAGGTGTTGGATATCATAGAACTAAACCTTCAAAAGTAGAAAAGTAAATATAATATTTTTCTTTCTGAGAAAACTGCATAAAAAGGAGTTGATTGTTTTTATCTGTGTGAAAGTTTATGAAGTTACAGCACAAACATTAACATTTCTAGCATGTGGAAACAGAAGACTATTAAGAGCTAAAAAATTGAAAGTTCCTAGATCTGGTCTTAAACAAACAATAAATATTACATGAGGTAGACTGTGATTGTTATTTCCTGAATACATTCTATTTAATATATTATCTTTCTTCTAAATTACAAATTGTATTCTTGGCTTTTACCATCCTTGTACACTACATACATAAGTGCTCCTCCACAAAATTTTCTTAGCACTGCCCATTTTCTGTAATATGTCCCTAGAATGTCATATTTTTTGCAATATTTTATTTTCATAATGTCTCAGGGATAAATCAAAATTTTGCAATCTTCTGTCACCTTCTTTATGATAACAATATATATGCTTTCTATATGTAAATATACACATATGTTTATAAATACATATATACACATATATGTATAATCCCTGTATGGGATTTTCCCTCTTTTCTAATGGTCATATTTTGAACCAATATTATGACTGCTTTTAGCTCATATATGTGTGAAACATAGCTACACATAGGTAATAAAATATACTTATATCTACCCTTCCCCAGCAATGACAAATGTAATTATTTGATATCAGTAACTATTTGTAATAATAAATATCATTTAGAATAAATGTTACTCTGTCAGAATTTTGGGGCATGTAGTATTCTGCTTTCTTCTAAAAATTAAATGATTTTTAAATTTATATGCTAAAAATTAATGAATTTTAGGAAGCTATTGGGATCAAACATTCTGCTAATGGGTAACATCTAAATAAAGACAGGCTATGATAGGAATCATATAATATCTCCAATACTTGAAATTCAACTTAGGGTGTCTGAAACTGTTTTGTTTAAGTCTATACGCTTAAAAGGTTTGATCTTAAATCATCTCAAATAAAAAGAGACAGCCTCACTCTGATAGTTTTCTGACTATCTAAATCTCATTTCTTTTGCCAATATGTAAACTGTTACAGTGTCTATAAGCCTGGAAATTCGCTCAGCACATTTTCCTGCTTTTTTATTTAGTAGACACATCATAAATATCTGCTGAAATAATAGAAAAATCACAAAGTCTGTCAATTTTGGGATGGCAGCCAATTCTTGATATTTTCTAAGAATTTCCCTTAAAATTATATCATATTCTGGAAAGTGCAATTCTCCTTTGCAGAATATTTGCAACTTATACCAATTCAGGGAAGTTTATTCAGAACCTGCTCTTTAACCATAGCTCTTCATAAACTGGGCTTCAGATTTACTAAAAAATTTTTGCATTACTTCTTCTTGTGACTGCTCCAAAACAGCAAACAGCTCCCATGCTTCTCCTTTGCTTTTCTAAAAGTTCTTATTCTTTCCCTCTCACTTTTTCTTTTCCTTATTCTCCCTTTCCTTATTGCACTTTCCACCTCTTTCTCCACCCCTTTCTTTTCTCTTTAGTAGCCATTGCTAAGTGAACCTGTACTGTCCCCCATTTTGAGCAACATTTATAGACTGACAGCTTTGAAACCCCTGTCTCTTGAATGTGTAACTCTAGTTAACATTTAGGAATTTAACTATGTATATATCTATTTCATATACCCTGAAAGGATCTCTATCTTATCCCCAATCCTGCTTATCTTGCTTCCCTCTTCTGATAACTCTCTTTGTCCCTTAGATTGAAACTTTACTCAATTCCAATTCTCCTGTTTTGTACCAAATCCATTGATACAATCCAGGCTAACCACTTCTCAGCTCTTTTGTTTCTACCACTGAAGTATCATTGTCCTCTCCTTGGACTGTATAGGCTCCTAACTTCTTATTACCACCTAGGTTTTCACATCATGTTCTCTTCTTGACATGGTAAGGGTGGCTTCAAAACCAAACATGAGTCAGATGATTCAGTTCAAAGCCCACCATGGCCCTGTCCACAGAATGTCATGTAGTCTTCTGACTAGCTAAATTCTCATCCTGATTCTACCTCAGATTGGTTTTTAAAACAATATTTTTCTAATATGTCTAATAAAAATTCATTGAAAGTGAGTCTGTTCTGTTGATAGATTAAAATGTTGTCTCCTTGGCTGCTTTCAATCCTACTACAGACTCCTATTACTGTGACCTCTTACCTATTTGGAGAGTGCATCAAAAAGTTTCATCCTAAAGAGGTCTTTTTTAAAAAACTCAATATATTTAGACTATTTCTCTTCAGTTATGTTCCTGACTCCTTCCCTCATCATCTTTAGGCCGGTATCATCTAATAAGGGGTTGGCTGTCTTGACATTTTTAACTCTTTTAAATGTAAATATACATTTAACTCTTGTAAATTTTATCCACTTTTCTCTTATTCTTTTTCCCCATATCTTCTTTACTCTCTTCTTATATACCATTTTCCTTCTCTTCATAATTTTTTATTACTACCCTGTAATAGGATTCACCAAAAGAAAAAAGTACAAATAAAGAGAAAGAATGAAATAAAAAATATTTAACTAGTTCTTTAAACTTCTAGGGTTCACCTTTAAATTATCACACTGAACAAGGATCTTAATTTTATCAGAAAACTTTTATAAATGTGTATTTGTTATCTAACTGGTAAGTTTTATAATGACATTTTTGTTTCTATATACCATGTGGTTTGATAACATTCAGTCCCAAATACCCTTCCTGAATTGTACTCCTTATCTACCTCATGTTATATATGTGCATATATGAATGTCTGTACATACACTTAGCAATGATGATCTCCAATGCCATTCAATTTACTCTAAATGACAAAGTACTTGTATCGGTGGCTGAATCAAACTCCATTGTATCTATACTACCCTTTTCTTCTTCATTCATGTGTTGTTAAACATTTATGCTGATTTTATATTTTGCTTATTGTGAATAGTGCAACAATAAACAAAGATGAGTGAATAGACTACATATATATGAATATATCTTATAGAGTGCACACTAAAATTATTGTAAAGAATATGTGTTTAACAAGTGTTACAAAGTGACATGTGTGGGCTGGAGAGATGGCTCAGCGGTTAAGAGCACTGACTGCTCTTCCAGAGAACCTGAGTTCAATTCCCAGCAACCACATGGCAGATCACAACAAAGTGACATGTGCATCAAGTTTCTCATTGAGTATGACTTTTTGCTTGTCCATACTGAAACTGGCAGTATTCTGTCTGAATAGGGCAAGGTTTTCCCAAAGGCAGGGTGATGGACAATGAGAACCAATCAAGTTTATTCTGGACCAACCACATCACTATTAACTCCATCTTAATTATAAGTTGTGACTCCATAATTCCATCATTCAGTGTTCTCTGTGTACATTGTTTCTTTTTGTGATGCCAATGCCAATTGATGAGTTTATCTCCAAATTCATAATGATGAGTAGTATGAAGTATGCAAAGACAGCATTCAACTTGTCCTTCATCTGAAATGTCCAAAAGAGTCTGAGTTGTATTTGTTGCTGGACCAGCCAAAGTTGTGCTTCTTGTCATGTGTGCTGAGATTGATAGGAGATGTGCTGACAGGTCAAAGTTGCAAAACATCCACCTATATGTACCAGCTCTTTACTTTCTATGAAAAAAAGAGTGGTATGTCACCATATTTTTTTCTAAATATTCTATTTAGTTACCTGAACAATTTCTACCTTCCCTCAACCTCCTTACCTTCCAGTCCCGCATTAGCAAAATCTAAAATAGGCTGTCTTGAACTATTTTCCAACCAAGACTAACCTTATAAATTTTATGTTTATATCTACACTGTCCAAGTTTAGTCCTAATTCTCCCATATCACACAAAGCACTCTTCCACCTGAAGTCTACAGTTATCTATCTAGCTCTTCCTTTGTGACAAGAATTGTTTTAGATATCACCAAACTCAGGAGGCACTCCTGATCATTTCTATATTTTAAGAGAAGGAAACTGAGTAATTAAATATTTGAACTACTTCACCAAGTAAACTAGAAAAATGGGTCCAGATTTGAATCCAAGCCAATCTAGATTCTATTCTGTCCTCTTAAGTTCCATGTGCACGTTCTACTTACCAGTGGTTACATTACTAAGTAAATAAAGCACATTTACCAGTACAAAACCCAATGTCTCTTGCCACTTTTTTCTGTCTCTGAATTACACACTGAATGAGTTTTTAGAAACAAAAGACAAGCCATTTCAGTGTGTGCAAAGAAATACCCTTACTGTGTATTGTACAGTCTCATATGACCGGGGCACTTGTTTCATTTAAAATCAGTTGTTTTTATTATGAACAGATGTATTTATGTTAACAAAGAAATGAAGGGGTTCTGGGCTGATTGGTAATCATCAGTCTGAGTGTCTTATGTTGATATCACCAGCATATGAAACAATAATTCCAGACAATTCTGAAATACAACATTGGCCAAGAAGATGGATGTTCAGGATGGCTTGTTTTAAAACTCAGTTTCAGAGAGTGCCTCAGGTTCTTGGTAGGGATAAGTGAATAAAAAGTGAGTGGAGTGGTTACCAAGGAGGGGATTTAAAAAAAGAAAAAAGATGGGAAGTAATTTAATAAATTGCCTAGAAGGGAGACAAGAAAAAAGAAGAGTTGGGCATGGATCATTGAGGTGGTTAGGAGGAAGAAAACTTTAGGGCAAGGAAATCAGTAGGGCAGGAACCAGAACTTATATTTGTATGAGTTATGGTTATACAGCCAAAAGCTGATAAAGAGTACAATGAAGGTGGTTTGAACAAGAAGAGAGGAAACCATTGGAAAAGGAAGGGGTTAATATTTAAAAAAAGACAATATCTTTGTAGAAGTCTCTCCAAAGTTGGCACTTCACCAAAATTAAAGGGTGGCAGAGCCTATGCCAGACCTGCTGTGTCATGCATCTCACAGGTCACCCCTCTCCTCATCCCTTAACTGAATGTCCATTGTGAAGTGTGCCCACCCTCCACCGACCTACATGACAATCAATACATGGGCTCAGGGTCTTAGTATAATCTCTGGGTATAATAAAATGTTTCTCTTAGTTGACAGAGAATAATGATATACAAATTATTGTGCTCTTGGTGAGAATTTCTGAAGCAGAAATAAATGAAATAGGTAGGAAAAAGTCAGCACACAAATATAGCTAAGCAAATCTCTTAAAGACCTTTCTCATCATTGATATGTCTAGATAAATGACAAGTACATTGAAACATAATGATCTGTCCATTTTGGCAAGATGAAACATATGCCTACCAAGGATAAAATTTCAATAAGCAAGTTCATCTATCCTTTCAGTTTAATGCATCTGTGTCTTTAAAGTAAGTTGTTTAAATACAACATGTAGACGGGATCAGTAAATCTCAACTCTATTATATCATTAATTAACTTCAATTATTATCATTTAAAATACCACTTTATATTAATTTAATTAATATTTTTATTTGTTATAGTTTACAATCAATTACCCTAATAGTGTGTCCACATTTTGTCTATCACAATTTATCTGACATTTTGGTATGAATGGTATATTTAAATAACTTTTTATTACCATTCTCTCATTTCCAATTATAATTGTAAAATCTAATTCTTGTCTTGGGTTTACCTCCAGTGAAACACTGAAATTTCACATTGCTACAACAATATTTTGCTTAATATATTGTGGAATACAAATTAATAGCAAAAATAATCTTTAATTTTTTTAAAATAAATTTAATTGATAAAAACCATGTTAACTAACTGGTTCCCTATAAAATTTTATACATTTATATCTGTATATATCATACATATTTGTATATATCATGCATCAGTTTCCTCTTTATTGTCTTTTATACTCTCAAGCACATTGCAATGACTACCTGATTACCTGCTTCAAAGTCATGTGGTAATTTTATAACATCTATGTTTAGATGCAAGAAACCTGAGTTATGAAATTATTTAACACTTCTATCTCAGTCACAAAAACTTAAAATCCCATCATCCTACCAAGTCACACTGGTCCCACTCTTCATCTTCTATATTTCATCTATGGCTCCTAGTTCATAGGAAGAAACTACTGTTACTGTTAAGTTACTATTAAGTTCAAATTTCTAACCTCTTTCTTGATTTACAGTCTATATGTCCTAGGGCATTTCCTCCCTGTATACTAGTGAATACATGATATCCAATGACCATGTAAAAATTCTAAGGTATTTTGTGAAAGCATGGCTTTCTGGTGACTCTGTAGCTTCTTGAAGACATTGATCTCTCCTAGATTTTTTTTGAATGTGTCTCCATGACAGTCTGATAAAGAGAAAGACAGTAGAAAAATCAATTCTAAGAGGTTCTGAGGTGAGTACTGGCTTCACCATCCTACCTTTCCTGTGTTTGGTAGATCAGGCTTCTAGGAAACAACATAGCCATAAAAACCTGGTATGATATCCTTACCTGCTAAATCCACTTCCTGGGATCTAAATGTGGCCTGGAAGACTGCAGCTGCCCTCTTCTTGAGTATGACAGAAGAGGAAATGACTCAGTGGGGCTGTTAGGAGGAGTGGAAGGAGACTGGCTATTACAAGTGTGAGTAACTAGAGCAGGACACTTCGTGGAACTTTTGGCAACGAAGAAAAAGGTGGGTGAGCAGGCCATTAAGCAGGCGTAGGTGCCTGTATGCTTCATAGAAGGGAAATGGATAGTTTGGAAAACAGTATTTGAATTGGTCTGTGTAGCTTGTCTCTTGGTAGAATGTTGAGCAGGCATAAAATGAAAAGAGCTTGAACAATAAGAGGGGGGAAGTGCAGGAGGAGAGTGGTGAGGTAGAGAGCCCAAACGTCTGGTCAGCTTTCTTGGCATCTCTTCAGAAGTCTGGTCCCCAAGGTTGTAGCTTCACCAATATCAGTAAACAACTGAACTGGGGCCATATTTGTTCCTGTTACACCTCACAAGTCACTTACCCTCATCCTGTGATGTAGTGCCCATTGTGATGACACACACAAAAAACTTTCCCCCTGGTGTGTTGCTTTAGCCTAGTTACCCAGGGATAGGCCAAGGTCTGGGTATAAGGGAGATATTCTCCAAGAGTACTGAGAAGAATGAGATGCACATAACCACCTGTTTTGGGATAAGTAAGAATTTGCCACTCTATTGGCCAGGACTCATTCCAAGTATAGCCAAGTCTGTGTGCCTAGAGTATGGGAGTACATTCTTGGACCAAGAGCAGAGAGAACTGTTAAAAGTCAGTGCTCTATGATAATTAAGTGCATCTTTCAAAGGCCTTCCAGCTCATTTTTGTTACTGAGCAAATATGAGATTAAAACTGGGATAACCTTCTCCAATGCAACAACAGGGCATACTAGGAAAGAAATATAAGGAGGCTGTCCAGCCAGCCTTCCTTTCTTCTTCATTCCTTCCTTCCTTATTTTTGTCTTTTTCATGATTTATGTTAGAGTTTATTTATACTAACTGAAGTCATTAAAGAACTTTCATCAGTGAGAAGCATACTTGGTTTGTCTTTCTCTTTCTTCCTTCCTATCTGAAGGTGTTTCATTTAACCAGGCTGGCTTGTAACTTCCAGTAAATCCAAGGAGATCTTGAACTGTGATCCTCCTACATTCTCTTCCCCAAAATAGAATCGTAGGTGTATTCAACCACATTTTGTTGTTTTAAGAAACTTCACAATATATTTCTTGATTTATTACTTGGAGTATTCAATGTTCAATATTAAATTATGAATATTCTTGCAATTTTTATAGCACCCAAAGATTTTCTTCAAGCTGATTTCCAGTTTTACTACATTTAGTCAGAAAAGGTACTAACTCAGCATGATTTTAATAAAAAAAAAGATTCTTGTTTCATATTTTACCACATGGTCCCTGTAAAGTGTTCTGTTTTTATGATAAAAGTGTATGTTTGGCAGCTGCCGGATGAGATGCTCCCTAGCCGTCTGTTGGGTCATATCTGTTACAAACAACCCTATAATTTCTTTATAAATTTTCTGTCTGGCAGCCTAGAGAATGGGAAAAGATTTTCACCAACCCTACAAGTGATAGAGGACTGATCTAAAAAATATATAAAGAACTCAAGAATCTAGAGTCCAAAACCTTGAGTAACCCAATCAAAAAATGGGGTTCACAACTAAAAAGGGAATTCTCAGCAGAAGAATTATAAATGGCTGAAAGACACTTGACAAAGTGTTCATCATCTTTAGTCATCAGAAAAATGCAAATCAAAACAACTTTGAGATACCATCAGACACCTGTCAGATTGGCTAAGAAAAAAGTCACAGATGACAGCCTATGCTTGAGAGGGTATGGAGCAAGGGGAATGCTCCTCCATTGTTGGTGGGAGTGTAAGCTTGTTCAGCCACTCTGGAGTGCAGTATGGCAGTTTCTCAGAAAACTGAGACTCAATCTCCCTAAGGACCCAGCAATACCACTTCTGGTTATATACCCTAAAGATGTACAGTCACACTCCAATGGCATTAGCTCAACTATGTTCATAGCAACATTATTTGCAATAGCAAGAACCTGGAAACAACCTAGATGCCCCTCAAGTGAAGAATGGATTAACAAACTGTGGTACATCTACACAATGGAGTACTACTCAGCAGAAGAAAAAATAATGTCCTAAAATTTGAAGGCAAATGGATGGATATGGAGAATATCCTCCTAAGCAAGGTATCACAAACCCAGAAAGATAGACAGGGGCTGTACTTTCTCATTAGTGGACTCTAACAAAAAAAAAAAAAAAAAAAAAAAAAGAAGAAAGAAAAAGAGCAAAGCATACCCAAGCTGCAAAGCTGCAATCCACAACCACTGAGGAGCTTGGGATCAGAAACACCTTGGACTGACTCCCTGGATCCCACTTCCCCTAAAGGAACACCTGACTCAGTCTTGATGTTGGGGGGAGAAAACTGGATCTGCAGGAGTGGAGGCTGAACTGAACAATATTGGGACCTTGAGACCTTGTTACCTCCTGCCTATGCTGGGGAGGAGATGGGGAGATGTGGAGAAGAGAGAATGACCTGATGTGTTGGGAGGGGGAAGGGACCTTGAATAAGGATATACACGAATAGAAAATGTGACTTCTTTATATATAATAAAGATAAAAAACAAAAATAGCAAAAGACAAAACAAACAAACAAAAAAACTAAATTTAATTCTATTCCATTGATCCACAAGTCTGTTTTTATGCCAGTACCAGGCTGTTTTAATCACTGTAGCTCTATAGTATAAATTGAAGTCAGGGATGGTGATGCCTCCTGAGGTCTTTTGTTGAGCAAAATTGTTTTGGCAATCCTAGCTTTCCTGTTATTACAAATTAAATTGAGTATTGTTGTTTCAAGGTCTGTAAAAAATTGTGTTGGAATTTTGATGGGAAGTGCATTGAATCTGTAGATTGTTTTTGGTAGGATTTATTGCCATTTTTACTGTCCTAACCCTACATATCCAGAAATATGGGAGATCTCTCCATTTTTTGATATCATCTTTAATTTCTTTTTTTTTCTTTTTTTGTTTTTTTCCTTTTTTATTTATCAAGAAAAACAGTAAAATGATTTTAAAATGCTGAAAAGTTAACAATAACTATAAAGAAGATAAAAATCATAAGCATGGGGGCTGGAGAGATGGCTCAGCGGTTAAGAGCACCATCTGCTCTTCCAGAGGACCCGGGTTCGATTTCCAGCACCCACATGGCAGCTAACAACTGTCTGTAGTTCCAGTTCCAGGCAAACACCAAGGCAAATAAATAAATAAAGTTAAAAGAAAAAAAGAACTGTAATTAAAAAAAAATCATAAGCATGACATATCAAGGGTGATAATGCAAATAAGATTGCTACACATATATTTACTTTGCATTTAGCTTTACCTCTGAATTTTTTTTTCAATCCCTGTATATCCTTATTCAAGGTTCCTTCCCCTCCCACCACATCAGGTCATTTTTTCTTCTCCACAACTCCCCATCCCCTCCCTGGGCAGGGAGCAGACAGTCCTATGGTCCAACTGACCCAATAATGCTTGGATCAGTCTCCACTCCTGGCAAATCCAGTTTTGTCCCCCCTCCCTCAAGAGTGAGTCAGGTGTTCCTATAGTTGGAGTGGGATCCAAAGGGTCAATCCAGGGTGTGTCTGATCCCAAGCTGTTCAGTGGTTGTGGTTTGCCACTTGGGCATGCTTGTTTTTTTTTCTTGTTTGTTTAGAGGCCACTAATGAGTGAGTACATCCCCTGCTTATCTTTCAGAGATTGTGATACCTCGCTCAAGAGGATATTCTCCAAATCCATCCATTTGGCTGGGAATTTTAGGATATCATTTCTTCTTACTGCTGAGTAGTATTCCATTGTGTAGATGAACCACAGTTTGTTAATCCATTCTTCAACTGAGGGACATCTAGGTAGTTTGCAAGTTCTTGCTATTACAAATAATGCTGCTTTGAACATAGTTGAGCTAATACTTTGGAGTGTGAATGTGCCTCTTTAGGGTATACACCCAGAAGTGGTATTGCTGGGTCCTTGGGGAGATTGATTCTCAATTTTCTGAGAAACCTCCATATTGCATTCCAAAGTGGCTGAACAAGCTTACGCTCCCACCAACAATGCTGGAGTGTTTCCCTTGCTCCACATCCTCTCCAACATAGGCCGTCATCTGTACCTTTTATCTTAGCCAATCTAACAGGTGTTAGGTGGTATCTCAAATTTGTTTTGATTTGCATTTCTCTGATGGCTAAAGATGAAGAGCACTTTTTCAGGTGCCTTTAGCCATTCATAGTTCTTCTGCTGAGAATTCCCTTTTTAGATCTGTACCCCATTTTTTGATTGGGTTATTCAAGGTTTTGGGCTCTAGATTCTTGAGCTCTTTATATATCTTAGAGATCAGTCCTGTATCACTTCTAGGGTGGGTGAAAATCTTTTCCCATTCTGTAGGCTGTCATTTTGTCCTATTGACAGTGTCCTTGGCTTTGCAGAAGCTTCCTAGCTTCAGGAGATCCCACTTATTGATTGTTGGTCTTAGTGTCTGTGTCACTGGTGTTATATTTAGGAAGTGGTCGCCTGTGCCAATTCATAGAAGTGTATTTCCCACTTTCTTTTCTATCAAGTTCAAAGTGGCTGGGTTTAAGTTGAGGTCTTTGATCCACTTGGATTTGAGTTTTGTGCAGGGTGACAGGCTCAGATCTAATTGCATTTTTCTACACACTTCCATCCAGCTATACCAACACCATTTGTTAAATATACTACCTTTTTTCCATTGAATGTTTTGGGCCTCTTTGTCAAAGATCAGGTGTTCATAGGTTTTTGGGTTAATGTCTGGATCCTCAATTCTATTCCATTGATCCAAGTCTGTTTTTATGCCAGTACCAGGCTGTTTTTTATTACTGTAGCTCTATAGTATAGCTTGATGTCAGGGATGGTGATACCTCCTGAGGTTCTTTTGTTGAGTAAAATTGTTTTGGCAATCCTGGCTTTCCTGTTATTCCAAATGAAATTGAGTATTGTTCTTTCAAGGTCCAAAATATATTGTGTTGGGATTTTGATGGGCAGTGCATTGAATCTGTAGATTGCCTTTGATAGAATTGCCATTTTTACTATGTTGATCCTACCTATCCAGGAACATGGAAGAGCTTTCCATTTTCTGATATCCCCTTCAATTTCTTTCTTCATTGATTTAAAATTTTTGTCAAATAGGAGTGTTACTTCTTTGGTTATAGTTAATCCAAGGTATTTAATACTATTTGCAGCTATTATGAAGGGTAATGTTCCCCTTATTTCTTTTTCAGCTCTTCTATCTTTAGTGTATAGAAGGGCTACTGATTTCTTTGACTTTATCTTGTATCCTGCTACATTGCTGAAGGTGTTTATCAGCTGTAGCAGTTCGTTGGAAGAATTTAGTGGGTCACTTATGTATACAATCATATCATCTGCAAATAGAGATAGCTTCACTTCTTCTTTTCCAATTCGTATCCCCTTAATCTCTTTTCGTTCCCTTATTGCTTTAGCTAAAACTTCGAGAACTATATTGAATAGATAAGGGGAGAGAAGACATCCTTGTCTAGTTCCTGACTTTAGTGGGATTGCTTTGAGTTTTTCTCCATTAGGTTTGATACTGGCTATCGGCTTCTTGTAAATCGCCTTTATTATATTTAGTTATTCTCCCTGTATTCCTGATCTCTCCAGGGCTTTAATCATAAAGGAGTGTTGGATTTTGTCAAAGGCGTTTTTAGCATCTAAGGATATGATCATGAGGTTTTGTTCCTTTAGTATGTTTATATGATGGATAACATTTACAGTTTTTCATATGTTAAACCAGCCCTGCATTTCTGGGATGAAGCCTACTTGGTCATGGTGGATGATATCTTTTATACATTGTTGCATACAGTTTGCCAAAGTTTTGTTGAGAATTTTGGCATCAATATTCATGAGGGAAATTGGTCTGTAATTCTCCTTTTTTGTTGTGTCTTTGAGTGGCTTGTGTATTAGGGTGATTGTGGCCTCATAAAAGGAATTTGGCAATATTCCTTCAGTTTCTTCTGTGTGAAATAGTTTGAGGAGTAACGGTAGTAATTCTTCTTTGAATGTCTGGTAGAATTCGGCACTGAAACCATCTGGAACAGGGCTTTATTTTTTGGGGAGGTTTTTAATGACAGCTTCAATTTCCTTAGGGGTTATAGGCCTGTTTAGGTAATTAATCTGATCTTCATTTAATTTTGGTAGATGGTACCTGTCCAGAAAGCTGTCCATTTCTTCTAGGTTTTCCATTTTTGTGGAATACAGATTTTCAAAGCATGATCTGATAATTCTCTGTATTTCCTGGGATCTGTTGTTTTGTCCCCCTTTTCGTTTCTGATTTTGCTGATTTGAACACTCTCTCTCTGCTTTTTGGTTAGTTTGGCTAGGGGATTATCTATCTTGTTAACTTTCTCAAAGAACCAACTCTTAGATTCATTGATTCTTTGTAGTGTTCTTTTTGTTTCAATTGTATTGATTTCAGCTCTAAGTTTGATTATTTCCTGCCGTCTACTCCTTCTAGGTGAGTTTGCTTCTAATTGTTCTAAGGCTTTTAGCTGCACTGTTAGGTCTCTAGTGTGTGATTTCTCTAGGTTTTTCATATAGGCATCTAGCGCTATGAATTTTCCTCTTAAGACTGCTTTCATTGTGTCCCACAAGTTTGGATACGTTGTAGATTCATTTTCATTGAATTCTAGGAAGACTTTGATTTCTTTCTTAATTTCTTCCTTGACCCAGAGGTGGTTCAGCTGAGTTATGTTTAGTTTCCATGAGTTGGTATGATTTCCTTGGGTTTTGATGTTGTTGAATTCTAACTTTAGGCCCTGGTGGTCGAGATATGTTACAAGGGATTATTTTCATTTTTTTGTATCTGTTGATATTTGCTTTATGACCAATTATGTGGTCAATTTTGGAGAAAGTTCCATGAGGAGCTGAGCAATATGTATATTCCTTTGCCTTTGGGAGGAAGGTTCTGTAGATATCTATGAAATCCATTTGCATCATAACCTCTTTTAGACTCCTTATTTCTCTGTTGAGACTCTGTCTGGTTGATCTATCCAGGGTTGAAAGTGGGATATTGAAGTCTCCCACTATTAGGGTGTAAGAATTGATGTGTGATTCAAGCTTTAGCAGTGTTTCTTTTACATAAGTAGGTGCCCTTATATTAGGGGCATAAATATTCAAGATTGAAATTTCGTCTTGACCAATTTTTCCTGTGATAAATAAGTAGTGACCATCTTGGTCCCTTTTAATTGCTTTTAGCTTAAAGTCTACTTTGTTAGATATTACGATTACAACTTCCACTTGTTTCTTAGGACTTTTCTTGACTGGAAAATCTTTTCCCAACCCTTTATTCTAAGCCTGTGTCTGTCTTTGCGGTTGAGGTGTGTTTCTTGTAGGCAACAGAAAGATGGCTTCTGTTGTTGTAACCATCTTGTTAGTGTGTGACGTTTTATAGGAGAGTTGAGTCCATTGATATTAAGGGAAATTAGTGACCATTGATTCATATTTCCTGCCATTTTTGGTGGTAACTTGTTTGTATTTCCTTACTCTAGGGTATTCTTCTGTGGAATTATTGATTATTTGTGATTTTGTGGGTTTATCTGGGGTCCTTATGTTGGAGTTTTCCCTCTAATACTCTCTGTAGTGCTGGATTGGTAGATAGATATTCTTTCAGTCTGACTTTGTCCTGAAATACCTTGTTTACTCCATCTATGGTGATTGATAATTTTGCAGGGCATAGTATTCTAGTTTGGCAGCCATGCTGTTTTAGCGTCTGTATTAACTTCTGACCAAGCCCTTCTAGCTTTCATCGTTTCCATTGAATAGTCAGGCATTATTCTGATGGGTTTGCCTTTATATGTGAGTTGGCCCTTTTCTTTTGCAGCTCTTAAAATTTTTTCTTTGTTCTGTATGTTTTCTGGCTTGATTATAATGTGATGCACTGACTTTTTTTGGGGGAGATCATATCTATTTGGTCTATTGTAAGCTTCTTGTATCTTTATAAGTATTTCCTTCTTCAGGTTAGGGAAGTTTTTTTCTATGATTTTATTGAAAACATTATCTGTGCCTTTGAGCTGGTATTCTTCTCCTTCTTCTCTTCCTATTATTCTCAAACTAGGTCTTTTCATGGTGTCCCAGATTTCCTGAACATTTTGAGTTATGGCTTTTTTAGTTTTACTATTTTCTTTGACTGATATATCTATTTGAGCTACTGAGTCTTCCACTTCAGAGATTCTATCTTCCATCTCTTGGACTCTGTTTGTTATGCTTGCATCTGTGGTTCCAGTTTTTTTCTTCAGGTTTTCTATTTCCATCTTTGCTTCATTTTGTGCCTTTTTTATTGCTTCCATTTCAGCTTTTATTTCAGCTTTTAGTTCCTGGCATGTTTCTTTCATAGATTTGTTCATATCTTCCAATTTTTTGTTTGTATTTTCTTCTATTTCTTTAAGGCTATTTTTCATATCTTCTTTGAGTGCTTTGATTGATCATCATAAAGGAATTTTTGGTGTTGCTTCCTTCTGTTTCCTCTTCATTGCTCAGTTCAGGTCTTGTATTTGTAAGATTGCCACTCTCTTCTGGAGTTACCATGTTGTTCTTTTTATTATTATGTAATTTTTTGTACTGACGTTTGCCCATGGCTTCAGTCATTCACGATTAGATGGCTCCTGGTCAGTTGTGGCACTCAGGCTTGTGTGCTTCCTGTCACCTCTCTGGCTAGGGTCTGATTCTGTCCTTCAGAGATCCTAGAAGTTATCTGTTCGCTCTGTTGGAAGTCGAGGTGGGTAGCTGTGCAAGTTCCCTCAGCAGCAGCTGTGGGTATGGTGAGAGGCAGACTTTATCTGCCCCTGCTACAGAGTGCACACAGGGACTCTGCAGACAGCATCCAGTCCCGGAAGCTGAACTGGAACCGATGGGAGCTCAACTCTCCCTCCCTGGCTGGGATATAGGCGCTTGGGCCTGGTGACCCCTCCTCACCTCTGGGCGGGGTCTGAGTCTGTCCTTCAGAGACCCCTGTAGTTATCTGTTTGCTCAGTTCCAGGTCGAGGTGGGTAGCCATGCAAATTCCCTCAGCAGCAGCTGTGGGTATGGTGAGAGGCAGACTTTATCTGCCCCTGCTACAGAGTGCGCAGGGACTCTGTAGACAGTACCCGGTTTCGCCATCTTTAATTTCTTTCTTCAGTGATTTAAAGTTTTTGTCAAATAGATCTGTTACTTCCTTGGTTATAGTTACTCCATGGTATTTAATGCTATTTGCAGCTATTATCAAGGGTGATGTTTTCCTTATTTCTTTTTCTGCCCTTTTATCTTTAGTGTATAGGAGGACTACTGATTTCTTTGAGTTATTCTTGTATCCTGCTACCTTGCTGAAGGTGTTTATCAGCTGTAGAAGTTCCCTGGTAGAGTTTTGTGGGTCACTTATGTGTACAATCATATCATCTGCAAATAGAGATAGTTTCACTTCTTCTTTTCTAATATGTATCCCCTTAATATCCTTGTTGTTTTAATATCATTCCTTTAGTTAAAATTTGGAGAACTATATTGAATAGATAAGGAGAAAGGAGACAGCCTTGTCTAGTTCCTGATTTTAGTTGGATTGCTCTGAGATTTTCTCCATTTAGTTTGATGTTGGCTGTCAGCTTCTTATAAATTGCCTTTATTATATTTAGATATTTGCCTTTTAATACTTATATTACATACTTGAGTGACTTGAATTTCTATTTCCAGCTCCTAAATAGGCATACAGCAATGAATGCCGAGTTTCATTATTTCTGTGTTCTTAGTTTTAACATTTCTTTGATCTTGTGTACATATGGTTGTTTCTGCCTTTGATTTTCATTTCCTCTTCCAGGAAGTAGCCTCTCCTATCCTTCTTTCATCTAACTTATGTGTGCTTAGCAGTAAAGCGAACCTCTTGTCATCAACAAATAGTTGTGTTTGGGAACTTTTTTTCTTTGCTTTGCTTCCTATCTATTTATCCCATTTCTTTTAATTTGATAATTTAGTCTCCTGATTCTCTGGGCAATTATTTACTATCAAGAAATTACTACAAGCTATGTGTAACTAGTTTTTTACTTTTCTTGTAGTTCCTTTCATCATGTCAGTCTCCCTTAGTGGTTAAATAACTTTGTTTAGAAGTATCTTCTGATACTTATTACTTTTGTTTGTTTATACAGACTTACATTGCCACAAGGCTTACTTAGAGCATCTTTTGACTGTGCCAAGTTATTGAATAATATTAGTGTCTTGAGATGATCACCAGAGAAAAAACAGGGAAAATATATTCAATAAAGCCTGAAGTTAAGTTTTATCTTCTTTCACATTGTCAGTTATTTATATTTTACCACCTGTATTGAATATCCCTTAACATATTAATATAATTATTTTAAATGTCTTCTTCTTTATACAAAAGGCTCATAGTATCTTATGTGCCATACTTAAAGTATTAGGGCATTCTTGAAATGAATAATTACTATTACCAATAAACTTTATGCACTACTCATGCTTATTTTACTCATTAATATAATTTTATTCTAGTTTAAAAAAGAAAAAAACTTCCTTTACCATGACTTGAAGAAAATGTTTGACCAACTTTTCTTTGTGTGGTAATATCTTTATAAATCCTGTTTTTTAAGGAAACATAGAATATTACTGGCTGCATTATTTTCAGTTGACACATTTGTTTGTGTCACCATTGTGAAAATCTTATATTATTTTCTTCTTCTCTGCAGGTTTTCTGCTGGTAAATTTACTTTCAAAGAAGCAAGGGCACAAATATGTGTCCTTGTTTCTATTCTCCTGAAGCCTCAAGAGTCTTCTTGTTATCATTTTCTCTGAGAGTTTGATTGTAAGAAACCTTGAGGTAAATTTGCACTAAGTTTGAGTAGAAACCTTTGACTAACCTGTGCCTGAATAGTCACATTCTTCTCTTACCCTTCCCTTAAATAAATGCCATAGTCTTTGATATTCTCAAGACTGTTTAAATCCTAATAACTATAGCATCTCTTACACTATCTTAAAATTCTAAGCTTTCTTCATTCCTCTCCATAATTTTTCATTCTCCATATATGTGTCTACAGCAAGCCTTCCTAAAGCCCATAGATTCTTCTGTTTCATATTTTTGCTATTGATTTTTACCCACACTAACCTCTTATCCCACTGCCCAATATAACATACATCCTTCTTCTGATACTTCTACCCAGGGTTTTATTGTTTTGTTTTGGTGTTGTTTTATTCCTTAGCTCAGTGTTCATCACAATCTGACAACACACTTTGGAAATTAGAAGCTTAAATCTACAACTGTACTTTTGTGCCATCATATTCTGGGTCAGCTATTATAATAAACCTCATTCTGGAGCTGATTAGAAGTTTTTATTTGTCTTATGTCTCCATGCTCCACCATAGGTTTCTCCCTCCCCACCTTTGACTGACCCAAAATTCTGCCCAGGATATGTGGGATCTGAGAAATACTCCATCTAATATACCCTAACATATATGTAATTTTTCAGTTGTTTCTTGTATCATGTTTATTACTATACTATTGGCTACCAGAAGATCAATGGTAAAGTGCAGGAAAAAAAAAACCTGGAATATCTTTAAAAGACATAAGTAATACAATTTATAGTTCATCAAGGACCAGCAATAAATGATTCTGCTGGAGTGACTATGAAAATAATTATATATTGTTAATGAAAGTTAATAATGTTCATGAATGTACCTTATTATGTAATTCAGTAACTCTCAAATTACTGATACTAATTCCAAAGGCACCCGAGTCCAAAGGCAGAAGCATAAGAAACATAGATGCAATTTATTATAATAATTAGAGAATCACATACTGTAATAGTTGAAGAAATACCATTGTTATGGGAAAATAGTAAATCACAAAAAATAGAAAATTCTCTTCTTCCTTAAAACGTGTGCAGAAACTTTCAACAAATTCTGATAATGATCAGTCTTTTATACAATGACATGTTCAGATTGATGACCACTGTGCTCACTTCCAGCAACACAGTTTCACATATTCCTAGGTATTAGTATAAGCACTTCAATTATTTTGCAAGTAATCAAGGAAACTAATGTAGGAGATACTACTATGTCATTTTGTTTTGTTTGTAATTTTGCTTTGAACAATCTGACTGAAATCAGTCCCTTTTTAAAACTGAACACTCAAAAACAAAAGAAATATGATTTGCTTATTAAAGTTATGTGACTGATCACAGTTGAAAATACTTCTAGTCAAACATCATCCATCAATGCAATCTACAGTGCTTCTGTTTATTGACTTGTAGATACAGTGATCTAACAGACATACACTACTTAATTACCAAATAAAAGAAAATTCAATAATTAATAAATCTTAGTTGCTGTTCTATTACTGTGAAGAGACATCATGACCAAGAAAACTCTTATTAAAATGTATGTTTATTTGGGGACTTTTTTATAGTTTTAGAGTGTTAGTCTGTGATCCTCATGGAAGAATCACACTATATATTGAGTCATATGTAGCATATGAAATTTAGTGACTGTCACAGTCTGGCTAGGCTTTAAGAGAACATGTCTAATATTAATGTAGAATTTGAACTTTTTATACCTTTACTACCTTTTGATAAGTTGTTTTATATATTGGTCAAATTTATTTGGTTTACTATGGCATTTAAGTACATTGGGAACTAAGACAAAGTATTCTTATCTATTATATTAAAAGTAATATATTATTATATCTAATATATTTAATAATATATTAAAAGTAATATATTATATTTAATATATTTAATAATATATTAAAAGTAATATATTATTATGATCTATTTTCTTAAAAATTCATATCAAATACTTAATAAGGAAATGAAACTTGTCCTTCAAGTTAGACTTTGAGAAGGAAAAGGCTATTAAAACATGAGAGAAGTAGTGGAGAACAGCAGGGTTCCTGAGAAGCTGGTGATGGACACAGAAATAGCCATGGATATTTAGATGACATATTTTTCTTTAGTGACCCATAAACATGAAGCATGAAAGAATTCTACTTTATTCAGCAAAGGAAAATTAATATTTAATATAACTGGCATTTAGAAGAAAGAAACTTACTTACTTTAATCACCAGGCCATAGATTCTACCACATTATTTAAATAACATTTATATATGTCTGATCCTTTTCCAAGCTGTATTTATTATATACTTTCTGTCTATTATTATTGTTACATTTGAAAATGCCACATATTTTATTTGGATGATGGAAGTAATTTGATGGAGATAAAGTAATTGTGTAAAGATGGCTTTGCAAGACAGTTGGGTCTTTAGGAAGTTATGGTCAATATGGATGTCTTTATTCTTTTAGAAATAACATAATAAATAGTAAAATTAATGCATTTTATGAAAATCACATTGTGTATGGTGGGGTGCACAGGTGACTGCCAATACCTTTAGGGGCCAAATGATTGTTTCAAATCACCTGGTACCAGAGTTACAGATTGTTTTGAGAAGCCCAAATATGAGTGCTGGTAACTAAACTCAGATCTTCTGCAAGAGCAGATATCAATACTTTTATAATAACTTTTATTAATTCTTTAAGAAATTCATAAATATATTTTGAGAATATTCTCTTTTCCTTTATTCTCCAGGTCAACTCCTTCCCTTATCACTCTTTACCCTCTCATCCTTTTCCATCCAATTCTGTGATTACTTTTTTTTCCTTATCCACTTAGCAAGCTCTTCCCTCCCATAAGTAAATTTCTTTTCATCAAAATATTCTGTGTATCTGTCTGAGTATTAAAGGCAAATAGGTGAAGACATTGAAATCTGACCTAAGTTAAGTAATACAAAGATATGATCAGTAACAAAGTCTTTCTTTGTTAGGGCTGAATTGTCCATTTACTAAAATAGGTATAATTTCTCTTTCCATCAACCATCAAAATATTTTGAATAAATAAAATGACTGGTTTAAATATTCACAAATAAAATTACACATTCAAAATGGATTAATATTTTAATCTTAACAACAGTTAAACAAAACAAATGCTATTTTTACCTAATTGATTACATTGCATTTCACTTTTAGGTGCCTATATAGCAACAGTATTAGAAATAGTGATGTGACTCACTGGGTAAGGTATTTGCTGCCAGTACCTGAAGACCTAAATTTGATCCATGGGGCCCACAGAATAAAATGAGAAACTTTATTCTCTCAGGTTGTCTTCCTACCTACACATAGATATTGTAGTAATGCACATACCAACAGAAATATACACATAAATAAACAATTTTAGTATAAATTTTAGAAACAATGTTTATTGAAGATATGAAAACATATAAATCTGATATGTTGTGGGAGTACAGAGCATCAAAACAAAATGTCTTTGAGCATGAGAGCCTAAATTCCACCTGTCCCTCCTGCTACCTCTGCTTCTCATCCTGCTCTGCCTCCTCCCTAATCTCATTTTCCCTCTCACTCTCCACTTCCATCTTCCTCTACCTTTCACATACCCACCTTCCCCCCACTCCCTCCCCCTTTTCCACCTGCCTTCTCATTCCAGGAACTAGCTAAAAGCAAAGCAAACACAAGCTATGTAGTTGGAAAGAGAACTATATTCAGTATGAGTGGAATAATTAGAAATTCCTTTGAGATTTAAGATATAAATATTATGTACAATTCTTAAGTGAGTTTTATCCACTGAAAGCTTACTTTATCTAAATTATCTCTAATTACTTCTCTTATTAGATTTTGTACTTTATTAGGGACAAGTGAATAAATGGTGCTGTTGCTTTCTTTCTCGTTTTTTTATTATTAATAAAGCCATTTTTTATCCATGTATCCTCTTGTTCAAATGTCCTTCCCCTCCCACCCCGACAAGTCACTCTTCTCCCCATCTCCTTATCTCCTCCCTGACAAGGACAGTAGGTCCCAAGGTCCCAAGGTGGCTTAGTTCAGCATCCACTCCAGGTAAATCCACTTTTCTCATCCCCACATCAAGACTGGCTCAAGTGTTCCTCTGGAGGGAATGGGCTCCAAAATGCCAGTTCAAGGTGCTTCAGATCCCAAGCTGATCAGTGTTTGTGGTTTGCAGCTTGGACATGCTTTGTTTTGTGTTTAAAGTCTACTAATGAGTGAATACATCCCCTGCTTATTGTGAAACCTTGCACATGAGGATATTCTCCATATCCATCCATTTGCCTGCAAATTGTAGAATATCGCTGTTTCTTACTGTTGGGTAGTACTCCATTGTGTAGATGTACCATAGCTTGTTAATCCATTCCTCAGTGGAGGGACAACTAAGTTGTTTCTAGGTTCTTTTCTTTTTTTTCCTCTTTCTTTTTTTATTATGAATAAAGTCACATTTTCTATCAGTGTATATCCTTATTCAAGTTCTCTTCCCCCTCCCACCCCCTCCAATCACTCTCTCTTCTTCACATCTCCCCATCTCCTCCCCAGCATGAGCAGGAGGTCCCAAGGTCCCAATATTGCTCAGTTCAGCAACCACTCCTGGCAGATCCAGTTTCCTCACCCCAACACCAACACTGAGTCAGGTGTTCCTCTAGAGGGAGTGGAACCTAAGGTGCCAGTCTAAGATATTTCAGATCCCAAGCTGTTCAGGGGTTGTGGTTTGCAGCTTGGATATGCTTTGCTTTTTGTATTCTTAATAACAACTATCATTTCAATTTTAAAATATTGTTATGATACTAAGACATTTAATACAACAACACTTAACCTACTCTTTGCAGAACCTTTGAAAGCTTGTGGTACATGATGATACATGGAATTTTCTTATTTTTCAGAAATAAGATTAGAGATTTGTTTAAGAATAAATAATTTCATAAGGAAAAAAAACTCTTCACAAAAAGCTTTTATCTGATGACTCAATGACAAACAAACTAGATTTAACCTTAAAAGTATGACCATCCTTCTCTGTCAAGACACAATTTGTGCCCAACTTGTGATTCCAAATTTTCTAAGTTTGCTATTATTTACTGTTAGTCAAATATAGTCAAGAAAAATATTTTTTAATTCTGAATAATTAGACTCTACTTCTATCACAATTCAAAAATTTGACCTATTTCAATCATTTCTGAATTATTCAATAAAGACATCAGTGGAGGTCATTCTTAACCTCTTTTAATAGTGAATTATTTTCACTTGACATCCTATCAAAATGGTAAAGTCTGGCTATTTCCATACATTAATTTGCTCCTAAACTCAATGAATATACTATAAATTAACCCCAATTTAAGACTTTATGTTAAAGTTGCTGTATTGAATTAAATATTTATTACATTTGCATTCAGTAAAATTACAATAACTAAATAAGGGAGAGAAAAAAAACCTCGGTAAATTATAGCAATGTGATTATAAATTAGAGCATGAAAACATAATTTTGAGAACTAAATTTACTTCTGTGTAGGCATACTTAATTTCATCTGAAATAAAAGAAGAAAATAAATATCACCATATAGTATGTTAGTAGACTAAAACCAGTGGTTCCCAACCTTCCTAGTGCTGCAGTCCATTAATACAGTTCCTCATGTTGTGCTGATGCCCAACCATACAATTATTTGTTGCTGCTTCATAACTATAATTTTGCTACTGTTATGAATTGTAAAGTAAATGTCTGTGTTTTCTGATAGTCTTAGGCAACCTTCATGAAAGGGTCATTTAGCTCTCAAAGGGATCACAACCCACAAGTTGAGAACCACTAATGTAAACTGTGGTATCTTTAAATGTGTGAGGAAAATAAGCTGTCAGAATTTTGTGATTTAAAGTAGTTTGGCTCAATTGGCTGACTTACTGATTCAGGTTGAAAGGAGTCTGATGTAATGATGCAAGGAGGCAGGAAACACCTGAATAATACACCTGATGTGACAAGTAAAGAGGCTAACCTTGTTGATGAGATCTGCCACAGTCTCTAAGCCCCAGGTCTGCAGTCTTTTCAAAGAGAATAATGCTTATTTCACAGGACTATTAAAATGTTCACATATCCTGCTACATTCAATAAAAGTTTAAATGCTTTGATTTTATCTCTTCTAATTTCTTTCTATCCCAATGCCAAATCTCATTTACCTCACTATGGTTTTAGACTAAATATCATCTTCAATTGAGTAAGTATAAAGAATTGTCAATCATACCCTTTTGCTTTGTTTTGTAAGATCTAAACTATTATATTTTCTGAAAGAGCATAAGTCCATGAATTTACAAAGTACAGATGTGTATGTTTATTATGTGTTAGACATGTCATAGAAAGTGTTTTGAGAAACCCAGGCAATATTCAAATCCAAAAACTCACAATCATGCTGTGTTGATTGTAAGTGTAGATGTCTACTTTACTGATTGTTCTGAAATTTAACTTATTCTGAAGGAAAATAGCAAAATATACTTCATTTATTTTCCATGCGAAAATAAATGTATATGAAAGAATACAAAATTAGAAGAAATTGGAATAATATTGTTGCGAGAGTCATGCACTGTATGATCAAAGATATGAAATTATTTATTTATTTGTTGTTTATTACTTTGTTTTTTTAAGAAAAAGTTTCAACATGTAGTCTTGACTGACTTGGAACTCATTGTATAGTCCAGGCTGGCCTTGAACTCAGATATCAGCCAGCCTTTGCCTACTAAATACTGTGATAAAATGTGTATGATGAAGCACATGGCTTAAAGATGGGCTTGAAATTGCAAAAATATCAAAGATCATTTTTAAAGTGATATAAATTGAAAATAGCAGAAGCAAACTGATGATTAAGAAATGAGATACCCATCTTAACAAAGAAGAAAAGAACAAAATATATCTGTGACAGTGACAAACTTAGTCATTAATACTAATATTGAAATTAAATGTACAAGTATCAAACCCCAACTTAAGCAGAATTTTTATTAGAATTTTAATAAAGTATGTGCTAATTTTATGTTGATTACAACAAGTCTATTTTTTCTTTTTCTGAAGAATCTAGATATTTTTATAGGAACAAAGAGATGGTACATGTTAAAGGGAGATACCGTGTTGAAATTAACAGAGGGTCATATGTATGACAATACTCAAGGGCGCCTATTATAGCTTGGGGCTTCTATGTATGGAGTTCAAGAGAAGAAGCTAGTTACTAAGGAGAGTAATTTGAGCAGGTCTCTATTTTGATTGATAGGCTATGTTACACAATTATTTCTCCATTTCTATCAAGAACCTAATTTTAATCACATGTATGCACAATTAAGCACAGACATGAGAGTAAGTAGGAAATTATCCCACAAAGACTACTAAGTACAAAGTTTTTCTCTGCTGTACATGCATTCATTCCAGCTCAGGTCAGACTGTCAGCACATTCTTCATGAATGACTGATGCATTCATATTTTTGATTTTGGATAAGATTGTGATTATTTATGTGTTAAGTCTTAAAGAACTGGCATTATAAATATTTGTGACTTATTACATGCTAGTTGTTCTCCAAAAAATCTTTATGTAACGTTCTCTGATGGTTTTATCTAAAATTAAGACATAACAAGGCCATTTACAGATCTTCATGATTAATAGACAGTGTCATAATGTTTTCACTAGGGTCATTTTGCAACCCATGACCACCCTTCTTTAGATGGGTTCTGACTGGAGAGGCTCCTAAGAATATATTTACATAGTTACTGGGAATAAAAAATTAGTCAGCATTTTTAAGGGACAATAGACAATGAATACAGAAGCAAGGCTACTGTGGTTTGTCTTAATTCCATTAACACTTAACTTTGATTCATAATTTTCACCTCTGAAGATTGTAGATTCATAGCTAGAAGTAAAGGGATCAATATATCACAAATCCCCATTCTAAACATGAATAATTCATTAGAAATAAATGGTCATGCACCTTTGCTCTGTCAACCACAGTGTTGGTTGTTTGGATAGAAAGATAAAACCATTCTCAGAGGAGGTCGTGTTTATGAAGAAAGCAAATCAGTATAATCCACAGTTTCAGTGACATCCCCACAGGACATTCTAGAGATATAGAATGCTTTAGGAATTTTTAACTGAATTTAGTCAAGTATTGCCAAAAAAGCAAGTTAACTACTCAGTGTCTCCTGAGTGATTAAGATTAAAAATGGCATTGTCAGACTGAAAGGGTAAATTAAATTAAATTTGTAGACCAGAATGTTAGCGATTTGATCTCTTACCTCCTTCAGAAATGCCTATGTGCTCTAAATAATCTCATACAGATCAAGCTACCACCTTCTGTTAATTCATGGAATCTCAGTTTAAACTTTTCTTTATTCCTAGTCATGTAAAAAATTGTTTTACAAATTTCTGGCCTACATACTCAGCAAACTACTTATATTTAAACAAGGTAGTCTTTTACAATTGACTTTTTTTTAATCTGTTTATAGATAAAAGCATTTGCCATGCCATGCTGTCATTAATACCTTGATCTCTAAATCACTCTTTCATCTTTAAGTTTGTAATTATTCCTTCTCTTTGTATATTAGGTGTTTATCATATTTTAGGAGCAAAGATATCTTGTATTTGACTATTACTATAAGGAGATATTTAATCTGAGATTCTAGATTTCCATGGGAACAAAATTAGTGTTCCCATAATTCAGTTTCTAGACATAGAAAAAATATAGTTTCCATGGTAATATAATGGTGCTGTAAACAGAGATGCCCTTGGAGATTTTAACATCTGCAAACTCAGACAATTCTGTGTTCTATTTGATCTGTAAAATATTTGAGATGCTTTTGTATTTTAGCCGAAGTGTAAATGGATGATTTATTTAGACAAGGTTTCTTATCTTCTGTGAAACTAAAAATTATTTAAAATTTATATACAGTAGTAAAATATGTATATAAAATCTGGGAAATTTTTTAATTGCAATGATTGGAAGTTCAAGGCTCAGTGTGGAGAAAGGATTCAGTTAATCACATTGGAAATGAAATCAAATTTAGAAAAAACTCTTAACTGAATTTTTTTAATTAGTAATATTTATTGTTATCAAATAATAATTTTGATGTAAAACTTTTATTTAACAGTAACTTTCCTTAGGTCCAGAATATCTATATTGAATTTGTCAATAATTATATTATTTCATGTGGTAGAAGCATTCATTTTTTTCTTTACAGTTTAAAATTTGGTAGGGGCTAGAAAATTTTATCCATTTGCTTGAGTTAAAGCAGTATACTTAATTGAAGATAATAATCATACTACATGTTTAACATGGCTCAACAAAAACAATAGCACATAGAATAAGACAGATTAGGATTCTATTCTAGTTTTTAAAGAGCTAAGTTATTACAGAAAAGATTTTAAGTGTATATATTATCTGGAAGTATTGTAAGAAAAGCTGGAAATGCATAATATCTTCTCTTGTCAAAGTAAATTGAGGATTTATACAAAGAATAAATAAACCATTGAGTAATATAAATAAATATAGAAGCACTTAAGAGTCCGGTAAATATGCCCACCTGCAAAGTCTCCTAAGGAAAGGTAAGAAATGATGGAGGATAGGAAAGAAAGGGACAGTTGTGCAAAGCACCAGGGTGGTATGAGATATGCTCTGGAAAACCAATTAAACGAAAACAAAAACATAAATTTAGTGAGAACTGTTTTTTATAACTTACTGGATGATATCAAATGTGGAAAAGCTAGAGTATTAACTGGGTGTTAAACAAGGCTGTTTATGATAACCTCTCTCAGTTGGGTCCAGGTTTTGAGGAAAGTAGCATGAGAATATGAGGATTCTTTCTTTTTAATGCAATATTTATGCAATGTTTATTGAGGAATAAAAACAAAGAAACAGCTAATCTGTGTCAGAGGAATGACATTAGAGTGGGTTCTGCTAAGAGGAATAACCCAGAACAGGAAGGTGCATACTGTGTGATTGTACTTGTACATGCAGTAGAAAAAATATTAACTCAGAGAAAGAGGAAGACAGTGTTTACAACAAAGTGAGAAAAAAGACAAAGACAACATTGATAAGACAATCCAATTACAGAAGGATCACTACACTTAATGAATGAAGATAAGAAATTTACTAAAAGAGTAATGAGTGCATTTGCTGAAATGTTGTAGAGAGACTTCGGAAGCCCATAAGATCCTAGGCAGAAACACTAATCAGGACCTGTTCTAGAGTTGGAATTTTTGTTGGACTTTCTTCAGACCACCAGCCACCAAATAATAGCACAGAGATGCATTATTAATTATGGAAGCTTGGTTTTAGTGTAGGCTTGTTCCCAACTAGTGCTGATAACTTAAATTAACCAGTTTCTATTAAACTAAATTCTACCACATGGCTCCTTACCTCACCTCCATTCTGTATGTCCAATTCCTCTGTGTCTCCATGGCTTCCCTGACTCCTCCATGCTAGATTCTAACCCAGAGTTCCTATCTCTGCACAGAAGTCCCACTTAACCTCTTCTCCATTTTTACACAGTGTCACAAACATCCTGCAACAGTCTTTAATATAGTGGACTCCTTCATGTGAGTTACTTTCAGCATGTGTGAAAGAAAGATATAAATACCATAACCTCTGATAAAACTTTTGTATTTCATAGAGCTCAAACATATTTTGTTTCAATTTAATACTTATAGGCAAAGAATGCAAGAAGGTAGGGTCATTTTTATTGTGTAAAATGACTAAATATAAATATCTTCAGAGGAGAATCTACCTTGGGAATCAATTTAGTATAGTTCCTACCACCCTCTATTATACTATTTCAGATACTGATATTACCATCATGAACATATTGAATAAAACCATTTAACTTTGAATCATTTATTTAACATGTTTCTAAAATATCAGTTTTAATTGTCAGACATTTCTGTCAGTGTTCTCTTGATTTTTTTATTCATTCTCATTGTTTGCTGATTTAAAGTAATTTTAATATGGCTTTGAATTTTATTATATATGTTTTAAAATATTTTATTCATAAATATTTTATTTTCTTTAATAATTTCTTATTAATAAAATAATATTACATGGCTAATCAAATACTCTATTTCTATATGTTGTATAATTTTCATATTTTATATGTAATAATTGTTTAGGTACATCCTACTTTTTTCAAATAATATATAATGTATTTTTAGTTTTGTATATACTTCATGATAGCAATATATTTTAAAAATTATCAATATAAACATATATATGCTTATTTAAGTTGGTCACTGATAATAAATTTAATAATGGCACATAGATAAACAAAACCTTGAAGAATATATCCCAAAATGAAAACAGTGCTTCTTGTAAAAAGAACAAAAAATTTATCAAAAATAATAACCATAAATAAAGCTGTTTTGTGAGACAAATGTGTTCATACATAAAATTTGCACAATTTAAATTTAATAAAAATTTCATAATATTAAATGTTTCAGATAGTATTTCAGAGTTATTTTATATCTTGATTTTAGTTATAGCCATAAAACTGTGTGTGAAACTTAAAGAATTATACATTAGAATAGGTAAATTTTGCTGAACATAAATCACAAAATAAAACATCTAACATTAATTTTAGAAGCTGTAGAATGCTATAAATAATATTTGAGACAGTACATATAACAAAAAATCTGTTACAAAACCTATTACAATATGTTTACCAAATTAGCCTTTGATCATGTTACCATAGACCACCTGGCAGAAAAACAAAGCAATGTTCTTTCTTGAGTATTCTTTTCTCAGCAGCAATTCTGCAACTTGTGAGAATAGACTGTCATGAGAATAAAAGCATGTGATTTATTAATGGACTACCATATTTCAATCTACTGAACCAAAGATTACTCATTTTCCTATGTTGTTCCTATCCCTAGAATGAGAATGAACCTAAAATTTAAAAAACTAAAGATTCTAACACTTTTTCTCTGTAATGATGGCTGCTGATTTTGTGGTTAGAGATGTAATAAGTTTGTCAGTTGCCATGGGAAGAAACCAACCTTGTGGTAACTATAGTACGCAAGTAAAGCATCTTTAATGCCCTAACAGATACACTCAAATTCTCTTCTCAAGCACCTGCTTCCAATCCTAGGTTTTATATATCACTCTGGTGGACAACTTGCTTATATACCAAGTGTGTTGTGAATCCTATCTCTAGCTATGGAGACTCAGCCTAGGAGCCTTGACTCAAAGACAGTCAAAAATTCTAATGAGTGGTTTTACTGCAATATCCAGGAAGAAATGAAAAGGGTTTAGATGTATGTTACCAGTTTCTAACCCCTTAAAGGGACACTCTTAAAATGTATTTTACTTAAAAAAAATTATTTAGATGTCCACAAAGAAGTGACCATAATTGTTGTAGAATTAACAGTTCAAGCACGCATTTAGTTTTATATGTTTTTGCTTTTCTAGTCCATGGCCTACTACTTCCTGAGCATCCATCTATTACTATCATCCTCCTTAAAAAATCAGTTCAAAAAAAAAATAGAAGCCTTACAAGGAAGTGACGGTAGGCAACTCTTCATTCTTCCAGGTGATAGAATTCTATCTGGTACAAGAGAACTAAGATTTGATCTTTTTGTACCAGGGTAAACAGATTAATCATTTGTCATTTAAGTGCTGGAAATCAACCATAGTTATTGGGTATTTGTTAGGTACTATCAGAATTAGTAGCCTTGGGAAAGAGAGTAGAGATTAGTTGAACGGAAATTACAGAAGTCATAAATTCCACAAAGTTATGAAATTTGGTCCCCTTCCCATTTGATCTCAGTTTGGAAGCAAGGCCTGGACTATTATATTGCTATATTCACCTGTAATTTCAATACAAACTGTTGCTGTAAGGGCCATCAACCTGTACAAAATAGCTTTTTCACCTAAGGATAGTTTCTGTTAGGAACTAACCAATGAAGGACCCTGGGTTCTAAGGTCTGACCCAGGCATCCAGTTCAAGTATTCAGCAGAGCACCCCCACAAGAACAAAGAACTAAAAGTCTAAAATGTCTGTCCCAGGAAACAGAGTGACTCAGCCCAGATAGCCATAATCAACTCAGATAGGACATAATGGTCTGGTCGAACCTGTGATTAAATACCAGAAGTTCCAAGCAGAATAGCGGTGACCAACACCTGGTTGTAAAACAAAGACCCCCCCCCAGCTGGCCTTAGGGCACCCCCATGACTAGTGTGATCTATCTTGTGATTTTAGACTATTGTAATCAACCTTGTGATTGTAGTATGACTTTCAAGTGACCAATCATGTATTTGCCTCAGTTTCTATGATGATTTTGTGGCTTTAGGGTCTGTTTCCTGGGACAGACTTTTTAGACTTTTAGTTCTTTGTTCTTGTGGGAGTGCTCTGCTGAATACTTGAACTGGATGCCTGGGTCAGACCTTAGAACCCAGGGTCCTTCATTCCCCCATTTCCTTATGAGCATATTTTAATCTTAAAATTACGATATCTCTGCATGCTTCAGGGCATGATATTGTTGGGTTAAGATAAAGGCCTGGGTGACTGATAGCCTTTCTCTAATAAACTGTAGTAACCTATTGAAGATACATGGACCAAAGGTTAGTAGCAAGAGCAAGATAAGCAAGGGGCCCATAATTGTGGATATTAGGGTAGTCAGCCGTGGGGACTTGTTAAACCATCCTTCAAACCAGCTTTGTTGGGCTTCTCAGTCTCTTTGTCTTTTATTTAGTCTAGCCCGGAGTTTTTCCATGGAGTCTTTGACCACTCCAGAGTGATCTGCATAGAAGCAACATTCTTCTCCTAGGGCAGCACATAAACCACCTTCTTTTAAGAACAGTAAATCTAGCCCTCTCCTGTTCTGTAACACAACTTCAGACAGGGAGGTGAGGGACTGTTCTAACTTTGAAACCTACTGCTCTAATGCTCGAAGGTCTTCATCAACTGCTGCCTGGAGAGACAAGTACTGTTGATTAGTCTGAACCAAGGCAGCAGCCCCTGTCTCTATTCTTGCTGTTACCTCTAGACCCAACAGGACAGCTAGAGTTAGGGTCACTGGTTCTCATTCAAACCGGGCAGGGTGGTCTTGGTAAAAACCTTCAAGGGTCTTTGCTGGATGGTAATATACCCTGAGGAAAACTTGGACTAACACACAAAATGCTCCTCCTGCTGCCGCTTTGAGAACTTGAACCAACACGCAGGGGGTGAGCCCAGTAGTACAAGCCCACCAAGATCCTTGGGGCTGAATGACATAAGGCCCTGTTAGATCATGGAGAGGGACGTTGTGGTTACAGAGGCTAGTCTGTGAACCTGAGGGCTGCCCAAGGCAGAGGCAGGCTCCGCTGACCTCAGTCAAGGTCAGTCTAGCGGTGGAGCTCCAGCAGCAGTGGGAACTGTTGCCAGAAGTATAGTTCCCACTGGTGGCAATACCATCATAGTAGGGGGGGGCGCCGCTTTCAGACACAGCCAACAAGGGTCTGCTTGGTTGGGGTTAGTCTGGTTGATGAGTCCGAAGGTCCCTGCGACCAAGTTGAGCAATCTATCTCCAGTACCTGATGGGTTCCAGGAATTGAACCCACTGACATCATGGGTCGGGGTTGTCAGAGACTGGTTAACTTGGGGGCTAGGGGTCGACTTTCTGGGCTCAGTGGGGGCCTTCTGCTCTATCAACACTGAGTTAGGTCCCACCGCTTGGGAGACTGGCTGAAACCGCTGGGAAAGGGTAAGGAGGGCCCCCCAATCATATGCAGTGGGATGGTAGTGTCGTATTCCCCAAGTCCCAGTTAAATTTTGAGGCCTATTGCAATCAAGCTTCAGCCTAATGGAATATTGACCTTGTGAAGGATATGCGGTTTTTCCTCCATCCCACCATTCTATTGTCAGAGGGTCATTGCCTTGTTGGGTGCCCCATTTTCCTGCCACCCGATCAAAAGATGAAGTCTCACAGCCCCATCTATCACAATAATATTGGAGTGGGGAGTTACACCCTGGTCTGCGGATACCTTTGTTTCCGTGGCACACATACCAGTGATCAAACCAGGCTATGCCCGAAGTCTCCTGACCCAAGGTTTCAAGGATAGTCAGGAGGTTTGCTCTTAGTTCTTGTGGGCACCCGGTTCTATAGGGGCCACTGTAGGATCTGGTATCTAGGATGACATCGTTGCCTGCAACGGACAGTGTCCAGGTAGTAGTCCCTGGCAGGTGGGGGTTGCCGGCAGGTGCCATTCTGGCTAATCCCACCAAGAGGGTCAGGATCAGACTCTCGAGATTCTGAGCTTTAGGGGATTTTGAGTACGCTGAAGCTTCCATCTGGGCACCTTGGAGTAGTCTTCATTGGTCTCGAGTCTGGTCTCGGGAGGAGCTGATTTGACGTGGTAGGCGTGAATCCAGGCTGCAATCCCGTCAACCTTCACAGCTGTTGGTGTAGTCAAGAGAACCATATAGGGTCCCTTCCAGCAGGGTTCTAAAGTTTTAACTTGATGTCTGCGGACGTAGACAGAATCCCCGATCTGGAAGGAATGAGGCACCTGAGGTGGGCTGGACTGGTAAACTGCTGCTAGTGGTTTCCAGACCTGGTCCTGGATGAGCTGCAGGGCCTTTAGTCGAGCCTGGAGGTTGGGGGATTTGGTAAAAGAGCATGTGTCAGGTTCCAATAGGTCTGCTATTGGGGGAGGGCCACCATAGAGGATCTCATAGGGGGTCAATCCGAAGGAAGCTGGAGTGTTCCAAACTCGGAACAAAGCCATGGGGAGGAGTTCAACCCAGTCTCTAGTGCCAGTCTCTATCGCTAATTTGGTAAGGGTCTCTTTTAGAGTCCTATTCATATGTTCTACCTGTCCTGAACTCTGGGGTTGGTACATACAGTGTAACTTCCAATTTATCCCCAGTACCCTGGCCACCAACTGACTTACCTGGGAGACAAAGGCAGGGCCATTAACAGACCCTATTACCTTTGGAAGGCCAAAATGGGGGGAAGATTTCTTCTAAAATCTTCTTGACCACCACTTGAGCTGTTTCCTTCTTCGTGGGGAAGGCTTCTACCCATCCGGAGAATGCATCTACAAAGACTAGAAGATACTTAGCTCTGCATCATCCAGGGCAGACTTCTGTGAAGTCCACTTCCCAGTTGGTTCCTGGTCGGAATCCTCGAATGCGTGTCCCCTCTGGTAGTGTTCGGTGATTGGCATTCACTTTGGCGAAAGGGATGCATGACACTGTGACTTGTTTGATCAGAGAATTTAGATTGGGTATGTAGTAGAACTGTCTTTCCCTCTGTAGCAGTTCTCTAAGCTTTTTGTGTCCTAGGTGAGTCAAACAGTGAAGATCAGTCATCAGGTTCTTAGCCATCTTATAGGGCAGAACTACTTTACCCTCTAGCTTCCAAGTTTCGTCCAACTCATCGTAGTGTGCTCCCAACTGTTGAACAAAGTCTAGGTCTCCTTCTGAGTATGTGTATCCAGGTGGTTGTGGTTGTTCTTCGGTTGCCTGTAAAGCAAGCACTGGCTTTCCCAAAGTGACAGCTTTGGCCATTTCATCTGTCATCCTATTTCCCCGGGCCACCGGGTCATCTCCTTTTTGGTGGCCTGGGCAATGAATAATGCTTAGTCTCTTAGGTAGGTGGATAGCTTCTAGGAGGTCCAGGATTTCTTGTTTATTTTTAATGTCCTTACCAGCTGATGTCAACAGTCCTCTTCTTTTGTAGATTTCCCCGTGGATATGTGCAGTAGCAAAGGCATACCTACCGTCAGTATAAACATTAACTGCCTTACCTTGAGCCATCTTCAAGGCTTGGGTGAGGGCCACCAGTTCTGCTCGTTGAGCTGAAATTCCAGGTGCCAGGGCTGCTGCCCAGATTACAGTGGTGCCGTCTACCATGGCCGCACCTGCCCTACGTTCACCCTGATGCAGGAAGCTGCTTCCATCTGTGTACCAGGTGAAGTCTGCGTTCGGAAGTGGCTGGTCTGTCAGGTCTTCCCATGTGCTCTGGGTCTCAGCCAGTACTTGGTGGCAGTTGTGTTCTACAGCGACTTCTGTTCCCCCCTCAGGAAGCAGGGTGGCTGGTTTGAGGGAGGTGACTGTCCCAAACCGAATCTACTCAGGGTTTAACAACATGGCCTGATAGTGGATGATTCTGGCCTCTTCCAGGGTCCCAGCTGTTGAGTCAGGACCCCTTTGGCTACTCCTCTTTGCTCATCTACGTATAAAATGAATGGCTTTTTTATATCTGAGAGGCTTAAAGCTGGGGCAGATTGTAGAGCCCTTTTTATATCATCGAAGGCTTGCTGTTGCTGCTCACCCCAGACAAAGGAGGAGCCGGTTTTTGTGAGGGGGTATAGTGGGGCCGCCACTTCAGCAAATCCCAGTATCCAGAGGCGGCAGAATCCTGCGCTCCCAAGGAATTCTCTCAGCTTCTTTGCGCTGGTGGGTGGGGGTATAAGAGCCACGGCTCGTTTGCTCCTCTCAGTTAGCCATCTCTGGCCCCCTCTCAGAAGATATCCTAAATAAGTCACTTCTCGCTGGCAAATTTGGGCTTTCTTGGCTGAGGGTCGATATCCCAGTTCCCCCAGTCTTTTTAATAGGGCCCCTGTACCTTGGAGACATTCCTGTTTCATCTCAGCTGCCAGTAGTATGTCGTCCACATACTGGAGAAGAGTCAGGTCCGGGTGGCTAACTCGAAAGTCCGCCAGGTCTTGATGTAAGGCCTCATCGAACAGGGTGGGGGAATTTTTGAATCCTTGGGGTGATCTGGTCCAAGTCAGCTGCCCTGATAACCCAGATTCTGGGTCCTTCCATTTCAAAGGCAAAAAGGTGTTGGCTTTGAGGGCTCAGTCTTAAGCAGAAAAAGGCATCTTTTAAGTCCGGCACTGTATACCAAACACACCTAGGGGGCAGGGTGCTCAACATTTTGTAGGGGTTAGGTACGGTAGAGTGAATGTCCTCTGTTCTCCTGTTTACCTCTCTCAAGTCCTGAATGGGCTTATAATCATTAGTGCCAGGCTTCTTAACCGGCAGCAGCGGAGTATTCCATGCTGACTGGCAAGGTTTCAAGATGCCTAACTTTAACAGCCTCTGGATGTGAGGCCTTATTCCCTCTTTTGCTTCCTTGGTCATGAGATATTGGCGAATAGACACGGGGGTGGTTGTCGGTTTTAGATCTATCACCAATGGTGGTTGCTGAGTGGCCAGCCCCATGCCCGCTATTTCAGCCCAGGCATAGGGATAGATATTGAGCCATTTAGGGTCTATTTGTAGGACCTTTGAGGGGGCCTCATGTAGCCAATGTTCATCTTCCAGACTTAGGGTCAACACTTGGAGAGGCTGACCCTTAGAGTCAGCTACTGAAGCCCCTTTTTCATGGAAATGGATCTGGGCCCCTACTTTGGAGAGGAGGTCCCTTCCCAGCAATGGATAGGGGCAGTCTGGTACTAGCAGGAAAGAGTGGGTGACTCTTCCAGTAGATAGATGGACCTCCCTTTCTGATGTCCATTTGTATAATTTTCCCCCAATAGCACCCTGGACCCAAGATGTTTTGGAGCTCAGCGGTCCTCGGGCCTGGGTGAGGATTGAATGTTGTGCTCCGGTGTCCACCAGGAAAGTCACTGGTTGACCCCCCACTTTTAGGGTTACCCGGGGCTCAGGTGGGGGATCCTGGTCCTGACTCACCTAGTCTTCTTCCAAGGACAGCACCAGGACGGGCTTGCGTGTCTTTTCCTTTTGAGCGCGAACCGGACAGTCTGACCCAATGTCCTTTCTCTTTGCAGTTGGCACATTGGTCACATTCCACCCGTGGCCTGCGTTTGTCTCCCAGGTGCTTGTTCTGCCTAGGCCTGTTCTGTTCTGACCCTGCAACTATGGTGGCCAGGATCTTAGTCAACTCTCTATTTCGCTTTTTATCTCTCAAGTTTTCCCTTTGTTCTTTCTCTCTGAGCAATCTTTCTTCCTTTTCTTCTGGTGTCTCTCTTTTGTTAAAAATCTTTTCAGCTTCTCTCACTAGATCTTGCAGAGTGTATCCCTGCAGCCCCTCTAGACGCTGTAGCTTAGAGCGGATATCAGGCGCAGACTGTCCTATGAAGGACATGATGACCTCAGCCTGTCTATCCTGTGCCTGGGGATCAAAGGGAGTATACATACGATATCCCTCCATCAGCCTCTCTAAAAACCCGCTGTGGTTTCCTCTGACCCTTGGACTATAGCACGTATCTTGGCCAAATTGGTGGGGTACCTGCCTGCCCCCTTGAGACCCGCCAGGAAAATCTGGTGATAGAGACGAAGTCAATCCCTACCGGCCCGGTGTTGAAGTCCCAGTTAGGGCAAGTCAAGGGAAAAGCTTTGTCAATCTCGTTTGGCAGCTGGGTGGGTCTACCGTCGTCCCCTGGCACATTTTTGCGAGCCTCCAGGAAGACGCGCTGCCTCTCCTCTGTCATGAGGAGGGTCTGCAAAAACTGCTGACAATCTTCCCACGTGGGCTGATGAGTCAACAGGATTGACTCTATCAGCCCAGTTAATGCTTGGGGGTCCTGAGAGAAAGATGGGTTATGAGTTTTCCAGTTATAGAGATCAGAAGCAGAGAATGGCCAATACTGGGTTTGGCCAGCCACTAAGGGAATAGGATAAGCTTGTGATGTCCAGACGTCCTCCCCCTCCCTTGTCCGATCTCGACGGAGGTGTAGGCAGCTGCTGGGGGGGGGAGAAGGATCCCGGTGTGGAGATGTGTCCCAGTGGGAGGAGTCTGCATCGTGTGTGACCTCCACCGGGGGCCCCTCCTGTCTCAGTAGAGGACCTGCATAAGGAGGGGGTTGGTCCATTAATAACAGATCCCTGGCTCTTGGGAAGAACCAGGGCCCTCTTCCTGTGGTCCCGGTCTTCCTGTTGTATTTCCTTGAGAGGGTAAAGGGAGGAGGAGGAGTGTTGAGTAGCAGAAGGGGCAGATGGGAGGAAAGGGTTGCCAGCAGGCAGGGGGATAAGAGGAGCACATGATGGGAGAGCGGGACTCCGGGGCCCAGGAATAGAGGAGATAGAGAGGAACGGTTTCACCCAGGGAAGGGGATCTCTGGCTAAGTCCTCCCAGACGGAAATGTAAGGCACTTGGTCTGGATGCCCATTTGGTCCCTGGTCATAAACACGGACCTTCACCTGAAAAATAACATTGATGTTAAAGGTTCCATCCCTAGGCCAGCCAACCTCAAAGGTTGGCCACTCTGAGGAAGAGAGAGTGATCTATTTCTTTTTCTTGACTTCCAAGGAGGCATTGTGTGCCCAATCAAGGGCATCTTTCCAATGGTCTAGGGTTAAACTCAAAGGAGTGGTTACTTGTCCCATCTTAGAGAGTTTTAGAAGGATAAAAGAAAGAGAATATTTTGGACAGACTCCAGAAAACGTGGAGACAATTAACAGACACAATGCAAACACAATCCGTGCGGTGGACAACTTGGCTACAGACTGAAAATACAGAAACAGATGGGAGTGGCTGAGAACGGCTTCGTTCCCCTGGAAGGGAGACACCAAATCTCCTACCTTCCTCTCAGACAACCCCAGAGGAGACCCCCAGGGAGGGGACCGGGGGTCCTGGACTCAAGGCACGTCTGCCTGCCTCCCCCACTGGCCCAACAATACTGGTCCTGCGCAGGCACAAAATACAGATGCCAAATTGCCCAGACAAGAGACAAAGACACAACAACACAGAACAATCAAGCTCGTTCCTACCTCCAACTGGTCCCAAAGTGGGGGTTCAGGAGCACCCCAAAATCCCAGATGAGCCCCCAAATGATAGACTCCAGACTCAGGGTACTATCCTCTTGGGAAGGGGGAGCCCCAAGAACCCAGACTCCAGTCCAGCTGATGCAAATCACAAGAGGGTTTTATTGAATTTCGTCTGCGCAGATGGGCTATCTCTCTGTCTCTGAAGCAAGAGAGCAGCCCTGATTCACAATCCTACATCCCATTTATAGGCTAAAGCCACAAAATCATCATAGAAACTGAGGCAAATACATGATTGGTCACTTGAAAGTCATACTACAATCACAAGGTTGATTACAATAGTCTAAAATCACAAGATAGATCACACTAGTCATGGGAGTGCCCTAAAGCCAGCTGGGGGGGGGTCTTTGTTTTACAACCAGGTGTTGGTCACCGCTATTCTGCTTGGAACTTCTGGTATTTAATCACAGGTTCGACCAGACCATTATGTCCTATCTGAGTTGATTATGGCTATCTGGGCTGAGTCACTCTGTTTCATGGGACAGACATTTTAGACTTTTAGTTCTTTGTTCTTGTGGGGGTGCTCTGCTGAATACTTGAACTGGATGCCTGGGTCAGACCTTAGAACCCAGGGTCCTTCAACCATTAACGCTGGTCAAAACATCCTGACAGAGGCAAGAATCTCATTGATAAAAGTAACACCCACTACTTACCATCTGCTTCATCACAAGATTCCAGCAGCAACCACAGAGTTTTATCTGTGAAATTGAGACAGGTCTCATGGATCCACATGATACAAACACTTTCTCTTTACACATTATAAATGTCCATCATTTGTTGTGATTTGCTGTTCTAGCTAACTATGGTAGTATAATCTAGAGTGCTCTACTGGTAGTTGAGATTTCTCATTTCCCTCTCCAGATGCTAAAACTTTTCATTAACTTCAAAACTGAGCAAATCAGTAATAAGAAATACCCAAGTGATTCTCCATCCTGTCCCAAATGAACCCCTGCTCTTTTCTGGGAAACAAAAACCAAGTTTCCTCTTGAGAGCCACAGTCAACTGTCTCCAGCAGTATGGGGACATTTGCTTTTGCCTACTATTCCTTGTCTCAAAGAATGTAAAATGTGATGGGATCTGCTGAAAACTAAAGTTCAATGAAACTCTTATTGTGTTCTCAGTGTCCCATTTAAGAGCAAGTACTTTTAAACCTATAAAGTTCTGACTTGGTCCAGCCAGATGACTCAGCATGTAAAGTCACTTGAAGCCAACCAAACCTGGCAACCTACATTTGATCCTTAGACCTAAATTTCAGAAGAAGAGCAGCAAATCCAGCAAGCCATCCTCTATCATCCACAGGCTTTCAATAGCACAGTGTATTTATGATCCTTCCACCTGTGACACACAAAGTAATAATTAAATAAATGTCAAAAAGTAAGCAGTTCAGACTTTCAGAGCTATATATACAGAGGTAGAAGTGAAAGTTAGACATACACACACAACTATGTACACATACATAGAAAGCATAAATAGATTTCATGACTTTAGGACTTCATAAATATATAATAAATATAAACCATGAATACATGTATTTTTATACCTGTTAATTTTATACCTCATATGTTTTGCTGAGACTAACTACAAGAAATGGCACCATTGTACCAATGTGCAAACCAAACAGTAAGATTTTACTTTTAATCAATAAACTTATGCTAAAATGAAGTATGACATCGTAGAGAAATAGAGTATTTTAGAATTGAGGCAGGTGAATATAGCATCAACATTTAAAGTAAGAATGTAACATGTTACACCAGAAAGTAAGTAAAGGCTGAAAGTGTGCTAGAGGCATCAAATTATAATGTTGTGAACATCAAAATAATAGTAAAAATACATGATGATTCAATAAATAAAATAAAACATAAGTTAATTACTCCAGAATTTCATGAATTTATATACATAAATTCATTTATGTCTACATAGGAGGAAACAATCTTTAGAATAGACCACCAGCTGATAAAAATGAATGATGTTGTGAATCACATGCTTTAGTAGTGATCACAGTAGTCATCAACATAAATGAAAATCATCAATGGACATAAAGTCCGGTTGGTATAAACTTAATAAAAAGTAAAATATTGCTGTAATTAGATCCCTGCAAGAAAACAACCAAAGCAGAGAATGGTAGATAATATGGAGAAAGAACACTGGCTTAATGATCACACTTGAATTTTTCAACTCCCTTGGCAGTCTCTTATGATTAAGCAACACAGCTAAAAATTAATTTACAGTATATAAAATAAAAATTAATTTACAATATATAAATGTACCACAGACCAACCTTACTTTGTGATTAATTTGAATAGTATCAGAAAGTAACATTACCATAGTGTCTTTCTGAAGGAATACCTAGAATACATGGCCTGTGCCTGGCCATATAAAGGCATCAGACAACCACATGTTGATGGTTCTAGCACATCATGTTGGGTCTGTTCTAAGACATACACAGAAAGGGGAGATAGGTAATTGTAAGGATTCACGAGTTTTTAGTTATCACATTGTGTTGTGTAAATTCCTAGCACTTCCTTTTTGGGCTGAGGAACACTCAAGAGGCACTTGTGCAGGTGGGTTGGGACAGGTCAGACAGAGAGCACTAAAGAGTTGATGGACCTTTTAACATGGATCTGCTTCCCTGCAGTGTTTTGGTGACAATCAAGCAGCTGGGAAGGCACCTCCCTTAGATTTCTACAATGGGAAATAATGCCATCCAGCCAGCAGCTCCATCTTAACCCTTATGGTTCTGGGTGGAGGCATTAAAACCATTTAGCCTTTATCTAGATACTACCAAGCTTATCTGTTTTTTACAAAATGGCTTAATTACCCCTTAGATTACTCAAAATAGCTGCCTAATGGCTCACCAACCCCGATATTTTACAAGGGCTCACTTTTGCAAGCGATGGGCAAATAAAAGAGATTTCCTGTCTTTTCTCTTTTTTTCATCAGCTCTAAACTTTCTAGCTCTCTGTTCTTAAAAGTTTTCCTATTTCTTTTCATATCTCAATGCTAAACTTTCCTTTCTGACTTTCTGTTCTTCTCTTTTTGGCCACACAAATCCAGTTTTCCCTCTACAAAAAGCAACTGCCATAAATAAGATAATAAAAATTTGCAAATTTTCTCATATAAATTCAAATTAGGTTATAGACTAAAGGCGAATTTAAAAACAGGCATAGCTCATATTAGATCCCTGAGTGTGTGATCTGTTTTTTAACCTGACATTGGTGCTAAAACTTAGACCTTGCAAGGAGACCTCAGGCAGACTCCAGTCAAAAGTTGGCTTTTAAGATACATCACGGGAGAGATGCTGCCTGCTGACAAAAGCTGTCTGGCCAGCTACTGCCTTGCTCTTGCTTAGCCTCATAGAGGCAAGCTCAGGCCTTGTCTAAGACTCAATCAAGGGAATGCTGGTCTAAGTGAATATCTTCTAACCCCGAGCGGCAAAGAGACATTGCACAGAGATCACTCCCAACTAATCTAAGGTCTGACCATAGGCAGTTATTGGCAATTAATAGAGCCAAGGCTTCCCTAAACTGACCACCCTCATTGCAAAGAAGGGTCCTTGAATAGTCTTCTCCCTGTGGACACTAAAAGCCATATAATCTCAGTCCTGCAGGCAAGAACTTTGCGGTCTCATTTCTCTTTCTAGCCTCTCCATTGTCAAAATAAAAAGCAAATAACATTTCACCTAAATTCAGACTCCCAACTGCTCTAGCCACCTCTATTCACTTTGTTTTGACCTGTCAGGTCCAGTCCCCCTGATGGACCACCAAATATAAATCATTTCTCTAAAATTCCCCCCTCTCTGAGTTTTCCATTCCAGCCTGCTTCTACGATGAAGGTCAACAAAAGGCTCCAAGGTATTTTGGCTCAACCTTCCTCACTTCCACAGCTGCTGCTTCAAGAGCCATTTTCAAAGTCAATACAGGTAAAACAAATACCCCTCCCCCAAGACCAAAAGAAACAAAGTCAATGCAGGTAAAACAGACCATTTCCTACCCCCTCTTAAGAACTTTTTTCCATCTCCAAAACTAGCAGAGTACACCACTCACTATATTATCATTTCCCAAAGTTATCTCACTAACTCATGATTTTTTCTGAGCTCCAGAAAACGAGGCCCTGTGACTCATCCTCAATCTACAAGCAAGATAAACTACATCTCCAAATCCAGCAGACATAGCTCCTGTGCCAGCAGGAAGCAGTCAGATAGAGACCTCAACAACCCCACTCCCATAACCTAGTTTTCTTTTTATAATAAACAAAACGGTGATATGTAAGGATTCATGGCATTCCACGTAGCTGAGCCTACTCAGCTCAGATGGGATGCACCTTGCAAGGAGGCATGCCCCTGGGCATGGCTATGTAAACCCAGCTGCACTGAGTAAGGAAGCACCTCCCTGGACCCATGACGCATACCCGCATACGCGTGCATGCCTCTTCCCTTAAAAGCAGCTCTGTGGTACATCTACACAATGGAATACTACGCAGCAGTAAGAAAAAATGATATCCTAAAATTCACAGGCAAATGGATGGATTTGGAGAATATCCTCCTGAGCGAAGTCTCACAGACTCAGAGAGATGGGCAGGGGATGTACTCACTCACTAATGGTCTCTAAACAAACAAACAAGAAAAAAAAAAAAAA
>PVIH01007818.1:0-90409 GCA_004025045.1 Sigmodon hispidus
GGTTCTAGGGCTTGACCCAGGCATTCAGTTCAGGTATCCAGCAGAGCACCCCCCCATGAGAGCAAGGAACTAAAGTCTAAAAGTCTGTCCCAGGAAACAGAGTGACCCAGCCCAGATAGCTGTAATCAACTCAGATAGGACATAATGGTCTGGTCGAACCTGTGATTAAAATACCAGAAGTTCCAAGCAGAATAGCGGTTGTAAAAGCCCCCTAACCAGCTGGTCTTAAGGCAACCCCATGACCACTGTGAGCAACCTTATGATTATAGTGTGACCTTTAAAGTGACCAATCATGTGTTGCCCCTGTTGCTATGGTGATTTTATGGTCTTAGCCTTTAAAAGAGATATGTGATTGCCCCTCCCTGGCTACTCCTTTGCTTCCTGAGGCAGGGAGGTAGCCCATCTGCAGATGTAATAAACCTCATATTATTTTACATCAACAGCCTAGAGTCTAGATTCTTGGGGCCCCTCTTCCCGAGGATAGGACCCTGAGGCCTAGAGTCTGGATTCTTGGGGCCCCCCTTCCTGAGGATAGTACCCTGAGTCTGGGGTCTATCAGTTAGTGTGTGACGTTTTATAGGAGAGTTGAGACAATTGATATTAAGGGAAATTAGTGACCATTGATTCATATTTCCTGACATTTTTGGTAGTAACTTGTTTGTATTTCCTTTCTCTGGAGTATTCTTCTGTGGAATTATTGATTGTTTGTGATTTCGTGGGTGTATCTGGGGTCCTTAGATTGGAGTTTTCCCTCTAATACTCTCTGTAGTGCTGGATTGGTCGATAGATATTCTTTCAGTCTGACTTTGTCATGAAATATCTTGTTTACTCCATCTATGGTGATTGATAATTTTGCAGGATATAGTATTCTAGTTTGGCAGCAATGCTCTTTTAGTGTCTGTATAACTTCTGACCAAGCCCTTCTAGCTTTCATCATTTCCATTAAATAGTCAGGTGTTATTCTGATGGGTCTGCCTTTATATGTAAGTTGGCCCTTTTCTTTTGCAGCTCTTAAAATTTTTTCTTTGTTCAGTATGTTTTGTGGCTTGATTATAATGTGGGGAGCTGACTTTTTTGGGGGGTCATATCTATTTGGTGTTCTGTAAGCTTTTTGTATCTTTATAGGCATTTCCTTCTTCAGGTTAGGAAAGTTTTCTTCTATGATTTTATTGAAAACATTATCTGTGCCTTTGAGCTGGTATTCTTCTCCTTCTTCTATTCCTATCATTCTCAAATTAGGTCTTTTCATGGTGTCCCAAATTTCTTGAACATTTTGAGTTATGGCTTTTTTAGTTTTACTATTTTCTTTGACTGATATATCTATTTAAGCTACTGAATCTTCCACTTCAGAGATTCTATCTTCCATTTCTTGAACTCTGTTTTTTATGCTTTTATCTGTGGTTCCAGCTTATTCTTCAGATTTTCTATTTCCATCTTTGCCTCATTTTGTGCCTTTTTCATTGCTTCTATTTGAGCTTTTAGTTCCTGGCATGTTTCTTTCATAGATTTGTTCATCTCTTCCAATTTTTTGTTTGTATTTTCTTCTATTTCTTTAAGGCTATTTTTCATATCTTCTTTGAGGGCTTCGATGATCATCAAAAAGGGATTTTTGGTGATGCTTCCTTCTGTATCCTCTTCATTGCTCAGTTCAGACTTGTATTTGTAGGATCACCACTTTCTTCTGGAGTTACCTTGTTGTTCTTTATATTATTATGTAAGTTTTTTGCCCTGGTGTCTGCCCATGGCTTTAGTGGTTCACAATTAGGTGGCTCCTGGTCAGTTGTGGCACTCAAGCTTGTGTGCCTCCTGTGACCTCTGAGGAAATGGTTTGCTCAATCGCTACTTCTGCACTGTGCAGGGGACTGAATTTCAAGTCTTCAATCTTTCTCTGTTTGACCAATTAGAGGCAGGGTGGCGGCTGTGTAAACTCCCTCAGCAGCAGCTGGGGGGGCCATCACAGGCAAAGTTTCTCTCTGCCTACTCCAGAGTGCTCTGGGACACGCTCTGCAGACAGCACCCAGTCCGGGAACCGGAACCGGAACCGAAACCAACGGAAGCTCAAGTTTCCTCTCCCTGGCAGGGATACAGGCGCTGGGGCCTGCTGACCCCTCCTCACCTCTGGGCAGGGTCTGAGTCTGTCCTACAGGGTCCCCAGTCCTTATCTGATGGCTCAGTTGGAGGTGGCTAGAGGTGGGAATTCCCTCAGCTGCAGCTTGGGGAACCGTGACAGGCAGAGTTTATCTCCGCCTACTCCAGATGCTCTGGGACACGCTCTGCTAGTTATAGTTTTCTAGTGACAATGTTAGAAAAGAGACTCACTGAGAAGTTAAGTGTTTAAGTTTAAGAGACATCAAAATATAATTTTTTTATAATACAAGTTAGATACAAAGTGGATTAGATACAATTCTTTGGACTCACCAAAATAGGATAAATAATGGAATACTTTATTCAGATTTGTCAATTGTTAGTGAATTGGACATTTCTTATATAATTATTGTTTGTATTTTATTATATGTAATTATTGTTCCTATTGTATATGTTTCTTCCTATGTTAGTTATAACTTTCTTTCTTATTTTTGACAAAAAGGAGATATGTGGATGTATGTTAAATATTTAATAAGTCCTGGGATATCAGAGAGACCATACAGTCAAATCCTAAGCAGACAGCACAGGAAATCCTTGATCCTTGAATACAAGGAAAAACAGCTGAGTCAATCACACACACTTTTAATCCCAGCACAGGGAAAGCCTGGAGTGGTGACCAACATCCTTTATCCCATCACTCCAGAGACAGAACTCCTTTTGTTTTTATGAGTTCAAGGTTACATGCCTTTAATCCTAATCTGGATGGGATAGGGTATATAAGGACTCAGAGAAAAGGCAAAACAGAAGTGACTGACTGAAGCAACAGGTAGGGGAGACCAGGAGTGAGGCTGAGAAAGTTGCAAGGCAGTTTGGTGAGAATTGACTGTGGTGCTTTTGTCTCTGCTATTTCAGCCTTCTCCTGATATTTGGCCCAGAGTCTTCTTTTCTTATAACCCAAAATTGTGCTACTATAAGAAGGTGTAGTTTGTTGGCATAGCTGTGGTGTTGTTGGAGGATGTTGGAGTGACTGTGGAGGTGCGCTTTGAAGGTTCTTATATGTTCAAGGCATGTCCAGTGAAACAGTCCACTTCCTGTTGCCTTCTGACCAAGTTGTAGACTGTGTCTACCTGCACCAACTATATTTACTAAAATGATAATAGACTGAGCCTATGAACTGTAAGTGAGCCCAATTAAGTGTTTCTTTTATAAGAGTTGCAGTGGTCTGTTATTATGTAGGCTCTAAAAAATAAATAAATAAAATTTGTCTGAAGATCAGAGGACAGTGTCAGCTAGAGTTAGCCATAGAGATCAGGCAGTGATAGCAGGTACCTTTAAACCTAGCATTTGGGAGGCAGAGGCAGAGATCCAGATGGATCTCTGTTGAGTTCAAGGTCACACTGGGCTATATGAGATTATTCTAGTCCAGGAGAGAAACACAGCCAAGCAGTGGTGACACACGTCTTTAATTCCAGCACTTGGGATTACATGCCTCTGTTCTACATACTTGGAAGCATACATGCCTTTGATCCTAGCACTAGGAAGTTTAAAATAGAAAGTGATATGACTCAGGCAAGAGAAGACAGGATCTTTTAGCTGAGGGATTGGCCTGTGGCTTGTTCCTCTGTCTCACTGATCTTTAAGCATTTGCCCCAATATCTGACTTTGAGTTTTTACTATTAATATCAATTAGGATTTGTGTGACAGTGGTCATTGTGTCTCTTCACAGCAATAAAAACCCTAACTAAGTTAGCCAGTATAAAACAAAATTTATGAATTTGTGAAATATTTTGACAAAATCACATAGGAAGAGAACAACATGCAATCTTAAGACTTAAGTATGGACTTTTGGAGAGAAAGTTGCTTGTAGGTGTCTGTCTTAGGTAGGGATTTTATTAGTGTGAAGAGACACCATGACCATGGTAACTCTTACAAAAGAAAACATTTAATTGTGGTGGCTTATAGTTTAGAGGTTCAGTCCATTAATTATCATTATGATGGGATAGATGGAATGAGAGTCCTATATCTTAAAGGCAACAGGAAGTGGTCTGAGTGTCATGCTGAAGGAAGCTTGAGCAAAAGAGACCTAAAAGACCATTCCTCACATTGACACACTTCCCCCTAATAGTGCCACTTCCTTTGGGAGCCTTTTTCTTTCAAACTCCCATGACATCTTTATAAACATCATTTATGTGAGCCAATAGCTTTCAGAGTTGTTTCCCTCAATAGACAAAATTTACAAGATATGAAAATTAAAGCAAAGGGCCAGTGGGAAAGGTTATTGGTTTAACAGTCTCTGACCTCCACACATGTTGTGGCATATACATATCTATATGCACACATATATACTTCACACATCACATATATGTGTGTACATAAGAAAAATAAAATAAATTTAAAGATTAAGCAAAGCTAAAAATTTAACTGATGTTTAAAAGCTAAGACAAAATATATGACTTTTTTCTATCTTAATGAATTTAATTGCTAAAGAAAAATATTAAGAATTTATATGTGTATGTGTATGTTTCTTTTTGAGTAGATACTATGTATATGCAAGGCATAGGATGTCACAAAGAGACCTCAGATGTGCTGGTACTAGTTTTATAGACAGTTATGAACTCTGTGAAATGGGTGCTAGGTACCAAACTTGGGTCCTCTAGAAGAGCAGCAGGTACTTCTAACCACTGAGGAATCTTTACAGCCCCCTGCAAATAAAATTGTAAGGTGATTTTATGAGTTAAACTCTCTAGACTTTAGGTTCAGAGAGGCATATTACTAAAGTAAAATTTAAGTTTATAAACATCTGGCTTTAAGTAAACATGAGTCATTTGTTTTTAGCATTGCTGTTTGAGATGTATTTAGCAATTTTGAGTTTATCAGTTATGTTGAAGTTTCCTGACTTTCAGATAATAAGAACAGCCAACAAGATCCCAAGATGAGGAGCCTCCACCCCTACTCAGGTCCTCTCAATTTTCTCCATCTCTTCATCTTGCCTCAAGTCCATGCTTCAATACTCTCTACTGGACTTCTCTTAAGCCCTTTAATTTCAGAACTGTGAAATAATAAAGTAAGGCATATTTAAGTTTTCATGAACTTATTAAAGCAAGATGTGATTCATAAATTAGATGGTAGATACTTCAGTGTGCAGGGGTGAGGCTTTACAAGATGTGAACCAAAGGTTTCTGAAAGTCACAACAGCAGTCAAGGATGACCTTGACAAACTAGACTATCACACCTTCAGAGCTATGGAAGATTGTAAAGCAAGAGCCAAAGTGCTCTTATTCTTTAGTTCCTTTTAGAGCCATTTCCTGCTCACCTCTGTAACTGACTTGATATCCCAGGACTGCTTGCCTATAACAGCCATAGAGCTTAGAATGCAGTATTAACAGTATACATAGAAAACTCTGCTCTTCCTTTCAGCCCACCAACAATGGACATTTTGGAAACATATTAATTCATGTCTTTCTTTTCTGTGATGATAAAAGTTCATGAAACTTTGACACATGGAACATGTCATTGAAAGTAACTTGACTCACTGTTCCCAGACACTGTGTGACATCTGTGACATTTGCCTCAGAGAAAATTACTTTTTTCCTTAAAGCAGAGGTTCATTTTACGTCAGTGTTAGGTAAATGTGGATCTGAGGCAAAGGGAATATTTGGTTACAGTGAGACTGTAACCTTGTCTGGATCATTCTAGTTGCAGGACTCTAGAGGTTCGTTGGCAGTTTCTGAGCCGCTAAAGTTAGCCTGTTTTCCATTTAACTAATCATTGCAAGTAGAGTACTTGAGTTAGGTTTCATCTTGCTTACATAGGGATGCAAGACATTAGAATCATCCCATCAAATAGTCTCATATTTAATTATCTTTTTTATTAAAATTTATTTTATATAGCAACCACAGTTTCCCTTCCTTCCTCTCACCCCGCTCCCTCCCTTTACCTCTTTTCTACACCTCTCCCACCCCCAACCAATCCTCAGAAAGGGTAAGCCCTCCTATGGGAGTCAACAAAGCACATCATATAATTTTTTTCTAGTTTCATTCTATTTGCCAGCATATTTCATGATGTCATTGTTTCTTTTTACCATTGAGTAATACTCCATTATGTAAATGTACCACACTTTCTTTATCCATTCTTCAGTTGAGGGGTATATAGGATGTTTCTAGGTTCTGGCTATTACAAATATTGCTGCTATGAACATAGTTGAGTAAGTGTTCTTGTGGTATGATTGAGCATCCTCTGGGTATATTCCAAGAGTGATATTGTTGGGTCTCAATGTAGATTGATTTCCTTTTTTTTTTTTTTTTGAGAAATCACCATATTGATTTCCAAAGTGATTGTACAAGTTTGCACCCCCACCAGCAGTGAAAGACTGTTCCTCTTACACCACATCTTTTTCAACATAAGTTGTCATCATTGTTTTTGATCTTAGTTATTCTGACAGTTGTAAGATGGTATCTCAGAGTCATTTTGACTTGCATTTCCCTGATGGCTAAGGATGTTGAGCACTTCCTCAAATGTCTGTTAGCCATTTGGGATTCTTCTGTTGAGAATTCTCTGTTTAGATCTGTACTCTATTTTAAAATTAGATTATTTGATATTTTGAAATCTAGCTTTTTGAGTTCTTTATATATTACAAAGATCAGCCCTCTATCAGATATGGGGTTGGTGAAGATCTTTTCCCATTTTGGAGGCGGCTGTTTTGTCTTACTGACCATATCCTTTACTTACAGAAGCTTCTCAGTTTCAGGAGGTCCTATTTATTAATTGTTGCTCCCAGTGTCTGTGCTGCTGGTGGTATATTTAGGAAGTGGTTTTCTGTTCCAGTGTATTCAAGGCTACTTTCCACTTTCTCTTCTGTCAGGTTCAGTGTAAATGGATTGATGTTGAAGTCTTTGATCCACTTGGACTTGAGTTTTGTGCATAGCAATAGATATGGATCTATTTGCATTCTTCTACATGTTGTGAACATATCCAGTTATGCCAACACCATTTGTTGAAGATATTTTCTTTTTTTCCATTGTACAATTTTGGCTTCTTTGTAAAAAATCAGTTGTCCTAGGTGTATGGATTTATGAGAGTCTTTGATTTGATTCCATTGATCCACATGTCTGTTTTTATGACAATACCACGCTTTTTATATTGCTATAGCTCTATAGTAGAGCTTGAAGTCAGGGATGTTGACTCCTCTGGAAATTCCTTTATTGTGCAAGATTGTTTTAGGTATCCTGTTGGGTTTCTTTTTTTTTTTCATATGAAATTGAATGTTTTTCTTTCAAGGTCTTTGAAGAATTATGTTGGAATTTTTATGGGGTCTACATTGAATCTTTAGATTGTTTTTGGTATGATGGTCATTTTTTACATTTTATTATCTTATCTATCCAAGATTATTAGGATTCTTTCTATTTTCTGATATTCTTTTCAATTTCTTTCTTCAAAAACTTAAAGATTTTGTTATATAGCTCTTTCACTTGTTTGCTTAGAGTTGCCCCAAGGTATCTTATATTGTTTGTGGCTATTGTAAAGGGTGTTGCTTCTCTGATTTCTTTCTCAGCCCATTTATCATTTCTATATAGAAGGGCTACTGATTTTTTTTTTTTTTAGTTAATCTTGTATTCCACCACATTACTGAAGATGTTTATCAGCTGTAGTAGCTCCCTGGTAGAATTTTTAGGATCACTTAATGTATACTATCATATCATCTATGAACAGTGAAACTTTGGCTTCTTCCTTTCTAATTTGTATCCCATTAATCTTTTTGTTGTCTTATTGCTCTAGCTGGGATTTAGAGTACTATATTGAATAGATGGAGAGAGTGGAGACAGCCTTGTATTGTTCTTGATTTTAGTGGAATTGCTTTGAGTTTCTCTCCATCTAATTTGATGTTGGCTATTGGCTTGTTGTATACTACTTTTATTATGTACAGGTATTTTCCCTGTATTTCTTATCTCTCCAAGATTTTTATCATGAAATAGTGTTAGGTTTTGTCAGCATCTAATGAGATAATCATGTGCTTATTTTTCTTTCAGTTAGTTTATATGATGGATTACATTGACAGATTTTCATATGTTGAACCACTCTTGCGTTTCTGGGATAAAGCCTACTTGATTAGGATGAATAATATTTTTGATGTGTTCTTGGATTTGGTTTGCTAGTATTTTATTGAGTATTTTTGCATCAATGTCTATGAGGGAGATTGTTCTATAATTCTCTCTCTTTGTTGCATCTTTGTGTGGTTTGGGAATCATGGTGACTGTAGCCTCATAAAAAGAGTTTGGTAATGTTCCTTCTGTTTCTATTGTGTAGGAGTATTGGTATTAGCTCTCATAGAATTCTGCACTGAAACCATCTGGCTCTGGGCTTTTGAAAGAGAGAGAGAAAGAGAGAGAGAGAGAGAGAGAGAGAGAGAGAGAGAGAGAGAGAGTGTTTTAATGACTGCTTCTATTTCTTTAGAATAATAGATAGGTCTATTTAAATTGTTTATCTGGTCTTGATATAGTTTTAGAATGTAGTACCTATCCAGAAAATTGTGAATTTCTTTTAGATTTTCCAATTTTGTGGAGTAAATGTTTTTGAAGTATGACCTAGTGATTCTTTGGATTTCTCCAATGTCTGTTTTTATGTCCCCCTTTTTATTTCTGATTTTGTTAATTTTGGATATTCTCTCTCTGTCTTTTGGCTAATTTAGATAAGGGTTTCTCTATCTTGTTTATTTTCTCAAAGAACCAACTCTTTGATTCATTGATTCTTTGTACTGTTCTCTGTTTCTATTTTCTTGATTTCAGCCCTGAGTTTATTTCCTGTCATCCCCTCCTCCTGGGTGAGTTTGCTTCTTTTTTGTTCTAGAGCTTACAGATGTGCTATTAAGTCACTTATGTAAGATTTCTTCAAGTTCTTTATGTATGCACTTAGTACTGTAAACTTTCCTCTTATCACTGCTTCCATAGTGTCACTTACATTTGTGTATGTTGTGCATTCTTTTTCATTGAATTCTAGGAAGTCTTTAATTTCTTTCTTTACTTCTTCCTTGATCCATTAGTGATTATCCTTATCAAATATAAGCATACACTGAACATTTTCCCCATTAGTCTTTGTGCTTTTGACTCTAAAGACTCTTATGCTACTCTGATGCAATAAAACCAATATATTTTTCTCTTGTTAACATGCCTTTTGTTGTAGAAGTGTTAACTCTGGTCCTTATGATAGCAGAAAAAAAAAGACATCTTTCTGCCTGTCACATGTGTGCTATGTCAGAACACATAGATGAACATGTTTGTGTCTTTTCACAGAGTCAGAATATACTGCATGACAAAGAATTCACAAATTTGCCAAGTAGTACCACTTTCTTTGATAGCCACTGAGGCTATAAAGATTGTTTTATTCCACTCTTAATTGCTAATTATTACTCTCAAATTTCTCTCTCCCCGCCCCCTTCCTCTTGCACTCACACACACACTACAGAATGACTTCAGAAGGATTAAAGCAGTTGTAGCATAGTTCAAGAATTTCAAAAGAGGCTGAACAGAGGCAGACTGAGAACCTGATAGGGATGCCTAAACAGTTCCAATGGGGTGGGGGTTGATAACAAATCGAGAATGGCTGGAGGTTTGCTGGAGCCTCCTGCTACTGTAGAATCAGGCTGCTCAGTCAGAGTTGAGTTGAACCTCAGGATCAAGTTGGAGTATAAAAGCAAAGTGTGGGACCATGGAAGCTGTAGAGGCAAAGGGAAAGACTGGGTCCAGATGAACAGGCAGGCAGGTGGCTGGTGATTCAAACAGGTGAAATCAACAGTAGAAACTAAGTTGAGTTGAAGCCCTGGGACAGTTAGGAGCTCTCTGCCTGTCAGTTCTTTGTCACACATACCAGTTGGTCAGATCTTCGGTTTGTAGTGCTGTTGCTACTCTCCTCTTTGAGGATCCTGGTGAGGGAACTGCATCTTTTCTTTAGTCTGATGTGTTCTTGAAGCTAGTTTTTCTGGCATGGTTTTAATATTTCCATGAGCCCCCATAGCCCCATATACTATGGGAAATTTCAGTCCATGCATTGTAAATGGTACAGGACACATGGTGGTGTTTGTATGCTTACTAAGTTTCAGAAGTCGTCATGCCTCTGTGTTTGCACTCAAAATGGAGTCGATCTATTGACTTATACAATATGGAACAACTTAGTTCCTGGCGCAGTTTGAGCTCAATATTCTTCTACACGACTCATGTTATTTGACTTTTCTATGCAGTTTCTGGATGAATAGTGGAAACATCTGCATGCAATTGGAAACCTTACTTGTTTTTCCTACCTCTTTCCAAAAACCATGATTAGACTTGGAGATAAGACTCAGCTGTTAAGAGCATTGTGCTCTTCCAGAGGACTCAGTTCGATTCCTGGCACCCAACATTGGCTCATAATCACCTGCAACTCCATTTCCAAGCATCCAACACCCTTCTGGCTTACTTGGGCACTAGGCACGCATCAAGTATACACGCATATGTGCAGTCAAAACATATATACTCAGAAAATAAAAGTAAATAAGATCTTAAAATATATAATTTAAAAATAATGATCACTAGAGGGTTCTCCATTGTATGGAGAAAGAGAATGGGCAGCCCATTATTTTGAGTTTCATCAAGCTCCTATTAAATACTTTTGCACACACTTTTGACTATCACAGTTCTTTATCTGATAAAAAACAAAGGTAGTGCTATCTGACTTCCACAGAACTCTATCATTTTCTGGCTTTTCCTGAGGCCCAGTGATTTTCTGTGATAATGTGTTTGGTGACTGTATTTGAGGAATGCCTGAGAGGCTGTGACTGTGGTAGATGAAGGGGGCTCAGACAAGCTCTTGAATTTGTCATGGAAAGCTGCTGTCTTTGGGTTGGGTCTACAGAATCCCTACTGCCTTTTCCTGTGGAGTTTAAGCTAAGATATGCATGAGCACTGCTCTCTGCTCACACCCTCCTCAACAATGAAAGGGTTCTCCTAGCACATGATCTATAAATCATATACATGCATACAAATGGCATTATAGCTTTGATCTTGCTTCTGTCCCATTTGTTGTAATTATGCCCGCATCTCTTTCTCCCTCAGCATCTCTTTATACATTTTAGTTCAGTTGCTATGCATTTTGTTCTATTATTTCTCTAAGGAATATCTGCTTTGGTTTAATAAAGGAGACTGAGAGCAAATTACACGTGTATTTTGAGCAGTTTTAGATTTATGAAAAAAATATGTTGTTGGAAAAGGCTGTGAGATTTTCAGTGTAGAGTTATTGTTTGTCTCTGCTTGTTTGTTATACTGGGTTAACTCTGTAATGTTGGATTGTACATACACACACACACAGACACACACACACAGACACACACACAGAGCACACACACATACTCACAAATGCACACACACACACACAGAGTACACACACAGCACACATGGTAATTTTAAAACTGATGATGTGAAACCTGTTTGATCACAGAGAGAGAGCTATTTAGAGACCAAATTGGGATGAACAGGGCCCTGAAATTTTTGCTTTTGCTTTCTGTTCCCTTAGAGTAGATGAAGGCTATTTATGAAGCTTCTCACAGTTTCCTCTGCAGAAGTGGCCACATTCAGTATTTCCTAGTTCCCTTTATAGATGCAAATGATCCTTCAAATCATCTACACAAAAAGAAAAGGCCTCTCCAAGTCTAATCCTTGAAGAATATCTCCTTGAGAGTTAAATCTGAGTTCCTCAAACAAAGGGAGAATAGACCAGAGCTTATTTATCTTCTCCTGCTTGGGGATTCCTAGGCAGATCATACAGATGTGAAAGCAAGCTCAGGGCTAGACATTCTTCCCTCTGCTTTATATTTCTTCTTCCTTTGTGAAGCAATAGACAGACTTGCCCTGAGGCAAGAGAGCTCAGCAGTTTCTAAACTTGGACTAGAGGGCAAAGACTGGTAGTATTGTAAAGACCTTTGTTCTTGATTAAGATAAGAATAGAATCCAGACAAAACATTGTAAGAATGCTGAGTGTAGGAGAAATGAATAGTGATTTTTTTCCATGTAGAAGGATTAACAGAATGTTGAAGGCTTTCCTTTAGGAGATTATAATAAATCAAACTTGAGAAGCATCCTTTCCCAATAACTCCCCTCCTTTTGAGAAGAGGGTGTTCTCAAATGCCTGAGTTAAACAAAGATAACTAGGGCTCCCCTTCTGGCCCCCGACACTCTTGTAAGACCCCACCCCAGTCAAAGGTGGCTAGCCTGTTAAAGACTAGTATTCCATAAATCTCTCTTACCTTGTAAAAATGTTCATCCAAAGGAAAAAAAATTAATCTCTACCTGGTAAAACTTTCATTTATGCACAAGCCCTGCTGCATCCCTGGAAATAGATGGTCCAGAGCAGAGTAACCATCCCTTCTCTCCTTTTTCCACTTCCTTTATGGTCCTTTCCAAATTAGTCAATCAGAAGTAGTGTGAGGCTGGACCTTGGCCAATGAGGAATGGCGAATTGTCCCCTTTCATTAGAAATGAAAGACAGGGCAGAGGTCATTTGTGTAGCTTGCTAGTCCATTTTTGGGTGTGGTGCCCTCTTTTTTTTTTTGCAAAAAGAAGTTGCCTTGCTGAGTTACCTTCTCATTCATATGTTTCCTTGTACAATACTGAAGTTATTCTTTGTCAACACTCAACCTGTCTTAAAGTTAGATGAGGAGCCTACTACTCAGTGGTAATGAAAACAGTGATATTTCACAAGTCAGAATGCAGAAATAGAAAATAATAATTCTGACAAATTGCCATGAGCAAATAAAGGTATCTGTGTATTGGGTTATCTGTCTTTGCATTCAGCTAAACTGCTTCAGTATAAGTAGTGTTTTAATTACTTTTATTCTTTTCTTAGGAATAGTTAGTTGACATTTGAAGAACTATAATTAGAGACTTGTTAAAGCATACAATGTCATAAGCATAGACAAACATGTTCATGGCTTTACCTGCCGGAATTGATTGAATAATTAATAAATTAAAAGGTTCAGTGACAGGAATTTGTGATATAATCCCACCCACATTCGTAATCTGGTTGTGGTAAATGTAAGATCTTTTATTCCAAACTTAGTGACTAATATTAACTGTCATATCACACAACACACAGTAAACATATTTGTATATTTATATGCATATATATAATTTAATGAATGAATACACATTAAGGAGGTTGAATTGGAGTTCAAAGGATTTCAGAAGTGGACTGAAGAAGAGTCTGTATTGTTGATAAAGAACTAAACCAGGTTAGGGAAGGATCTGCTGCTGGAGCTGCTGGAATCAGGGTTTGAGAGTGAGGCTGCAGAGTCCACAGGGAGAAACACAACAGGGTTTGGAGTAGGAAACAGCAGATCTAGGTACAGGTAGGCAGTTGTGTAGACTATCAGAAGCAGATGACTATGCTGGGCCACAATCGGGTATTTCTTTGCTTGTTGGCACACATGCGCATGCACCTCCTCCCCCCCCCCCCCAGGTATCAGGTGATAGGTTGTTCTGGTGTGTCTGATCAGTTCTTGGACCTAGTTTTACTGATATAATTATAAGCCCCTATAGTCCACCCTAATAAGCTATAAGTAAAATGTGGCTGTCTTTCCACTCTTAGGACTAAGTCATTCATTAGACTTTGCTGAATGGATGGTACCTGACAAGTGGCAACATTTCTATCCAACCTGAAAAAACACTGTTTTATACAACAGGGAGTAATTTAGAGCAATAGAAGTCCATGTCTTATCTGAGACTCAGAACAGTTTTTTTGTTGTTGTTGTTTAAAAAGGTTTTTTTTTCCATGTATCCCCCTGCTTGCCCTCCCTTCCCTCCTCCCAACCCCTCCATGTCCTCCCTTAGCCTCCCCCCACCCAAACCCCCCATCCTTTTCCCCCCAAAAAGGGCAAGAAGTCCCAAGTTGCATCAGTTCAGTTTGGTGTATCCATTTGAGGAGGTTGATTACCTCACCCCAATATTAGGACTGAGTTGGGTGTTTCTCTGTAGAAAATGGACTCCAAGGTGCCAGTTCATGCACAGGAACATAGTCTGATCCTACTCCACAAGGATCCACAAACTGACCATGCCATTCGACAGTCATCTGCCTTTAGAGGGGTTATTTCCTTTTCCTGATGGTTGCCCAGTGGGCTGTTTTTAATTCAGTGAGCTCCCGAGAGCTCCAGACAGCCATCTCTGTGGGACTCCTGCTCATAATTTCTATTCCTTTGCTTATATAGACTCTCTTCTCTCTCTCTTTAGCTGGACCAGGAACTTGACCTGGTGCCCAGCCAAGGATCTCTGCTTTCACCTCTATTCATTTCTGGATGTAGATTCTATAATGACACTTTGTTGTAATATGTTTTTCCCGGCCCGTTTTGGATCCAGAGGTTTGTGCCTGGTGCGCGTGCGGTGCCGGTGGTTTGGAATCTGGTCTGCACGCCTGTGGCTTTTGTCCCCCAAAAAAAATGAAATCACACGCTTATATACTTTAACACTGTTTGGCCCATATCTTAAGCACATTACTAGCTAGCTCTTTCATCTTAATTAAACCAATTTCTATTAATTTGCTCACCACGTGGCTTCCAGCCCGCGGCTAGCCGGTACCTCTACATGTCCGTTCCTCTTGGGGGTCCAATCGAGAGTGACTAACTCCACCCTCCTTCTACCTGGCTGCCTCTGATTCTCCACCCACTTCTACGGTTCCCTGCATGGGTCCAAACAGTTATTTATTTACATCATACAGAAAACATTCTACCACAACACTTAAGGTGTAATATGAAGTTTTTGGCTTGGCCTAGTCTCAAGGTCTGGACCTCTCGTCACTGCTTAGGCCCCTAAAGATGACTCAGATGCTTATATTAGTTACATTTTTGCTCAAATTAAAGCTCAGGCATATTGTTAGATAGCTTTTGTATTTTAATTTAACCTATTTTTATTAATCTGTCTTGCCACATGGCCTGTGGCATACTTGTGTTACTTTTACATGTTGATTCTGGGGTGGCTGGATGGTGTCTTTTTTGACTTTGCCCTCCTTCCCAGATCTATGCTCCAATTTTCCTGCCTACTTCTAAGGTACCTGTCATAGGCTCAAACAGTCTTTATTTTACAGCATACAGAAAGACATCTCACATCTTTTTTTTTTTTTTGTCTAATTAAGAAGGAAGATTTTAATTTTAGCATAGCAAAATTATATATAACAAAATAGATAATAAGTAAGAATTATAGTTATAATTTTTAGTCTATTTGTATTTAGTACAATTAAAAATATTTTATTATTTATTTTATTTTGTGAGTTTAAAGTTTTATAGCTAATATATTTTTATAATAATTAAAGAAAATTATGTTTATAACTATTTAATCTTTAACTATATTAAATACTATAGAAGGATATAATATTATTTGAGTAAACAGAAAGTATAAGCAACTTTTAAAAGTTAGAAATGACAGAGATGACATCTGTCTGTCTGGACAGTCACTTAAATTTTTTTTGTAATGGTGGAGCATTTATTTTTAGTCTATAGGCCTAGAGTCTCTGGCATATTTTTTTAGTGAAATAGGAATTTGAAGGACAGTTTTGCCCATTTTAGCATAGTTTTTTAATCATTTTTATGTGTGTCTTGAAGGATGTTTGGCAGTTTTTTCTTCAAAGCAGGAACTTGAAGAACTATTTAGGCTTGTTTTGTTAAAGTTTAGTGGTCACATTTTTATGGATCTTGTATGTTTAGTTTATATAGAATATTGTTAGACAGTTGGGGCAAGAATAATTTTTTGCCTAATGGCTAACTTTTGTTATAAAGAAAGTAAATTATATACAGAGTTTGAAAATGTTTATTATTTTTTTGAAGTAGATTTGTGTTGTCAGGAGCAGATTTGTCTTACTGTTTAGAAAAGTTTAATTTTTAAAAATATTTTAAATGTTATATTTTGTAGGTCATTGAAGTGTTTAAAAATTATTTATGTAATTGAAATATGTCTTTGAATATTTTTAAAAATTAACTAATATGTCTATAAATTTGGTTACTCCAGATGACTATTAATTTGTATTTTTAAAATATACATCATAACTTTAAAGGAATTGTATAAACATAATGTTTTAAATAAGAGCAGAAGTATATGTAGTATAACAAAATTGACCTTAAATTTATATTAACAAAATAAAATCTATATGAATGAAAAACATATTTAGGTTAATAGATGATTTTTAGATTATAGTAAGTTTAATAATTTATTTTTTAAATTACTTATATATATATTTAGAAAGAGATTAACTATGACTATTAACTATTTATAATAAAAACAAACATTTATAAAAAAATATTTTGGGAATTTGGGCATAGCTTTTTATTATTTTTTTTTGTTGTTTAGGGGCACTGGAAATTTTATAAATATCTTGAACCTGGATTATCTTAGTTGACATCTTAGAAGTTGATGTAATCACTTTTTTTATTAGAGACTTTTTAGAGGGTCTTTTGGAGCAAATTATATTATCCTGGAAGTAATCTATAGGTTTTTATTTTTTGTGGAAACAAAAGCAGAACATTTTTTTTTAAAGCAACATTTTTAATCACAAATTTTTAAAGTCAAGATATTTTTAAAATGTTTGTTTAACCTAGCAGCATTTGTAATTAGATTTTTTGTAGTTATTTTATTAACAGTTAAAATTAAAAGAAAACTCAATAACTATAATCTAGACTTTTGTGTATTTTTTATTTTTATGTGGCTTATATTTTTATTAATGTTTTGTAAGGGAATTTTTTTATTTTTTAAATTTTTTAGCTTATATATTTTTTATACATATTGAACTTATTTAGAATTTTTTTTTAGATTTATTTCTTTATTATGTATACAGTGTTCTGCCTGCATGTATGCCTGCACACCAGAACAGGGCACCAGATCTAATTATAGATGGTTGTAAGCCACCATGTGATTGCTGGGAACTGAACTCAGGACCTCTGGAAAAACAGCCAGTGCTCTTAACCTCTAAGCTACCTCTCTAGCCCCTATTTAGAAGCTTTTTATCTGAATTTGTTTTATTGTATATTTTTAATCATTTATTTTTTAACTAGAAGATCTTTTATAACGTTAGACTGTAAAGCACTGATTTGATTGTTGACTCTGCTCTGCTTGGCTTTTTAACATGGCAGAGGCACTAGATCCACAGCTTACTGTTTAATTTTGGGAAACAATATTAAGTATTGTGAAACCTTTCATTACCTTAGCTCTGGGGGATCTTAGGGGCTATGCTGCCACCAAGTAGAGCACTGCCTCCTGCTGTTTATAACTCTAATCAAGTGTTTGGCAGCAGGGCCTCTTAAAGGGCCATAGTTTTTGTTACTAAGGCTGAGTTAGGAGGCCAGTCTCAAAGAAGTCCTGTATCTGCTTGCTGCCAGCAAACAGAGCAGTCTCAGAAAATGCTGTTAATAAGAGGTTTTTGGCCCAGCTCTTTTGGCCTAGCTTAGAGGTTTGGATTCTTTTTTAGCCCCAAATAATCACACAAAGGCTTAGATTAATTTTATGTTGCTCTGTCTATGGCTCAGGCATATTGCTAGCTAGCTCTTGTATCTTAATCTAACTTATTTTTATTAATCTGTCTTGTTATGTAGCCTGTGGTTTACTTGTGTTACTTTTACATGTTGATTCTTGGGTGGCTGGATGATATTTTTTTACTCAACTCTTCTTCCTCTATTTATGCTCTGATTTCCCTGCCTACTTCTAAGATGACTGCCATAGACTCAAACAGTCCTTTTATTTACAGCATACAGAAAGACATCTCACATCTCTTAGGGTAATCATTCATTTGATTATAGGGCGAGTCTTGTTTAGGCACCCCCTCCACTATTGGGTGGAGTCCTAGCCAGGAACATCCTGTGAGTTCTTGGGGGCTTCCCTAGCATCCAGCCTCTTTCCAACCCCACACTGGCTTCCTCTATCAAGACATCCATCTCTTTTTTCTCCCTCTTTGTTGTTCCTCTCACTTAACTATCTCCTTCTCTCATGATTTGTTCCCAGCTCCCCTTGGTCACTACCCGTTATGATCCTAATTTTCTAAGGAGATGTTCTCCATTTTCTCTTCCTAGGGGATCCCTGGATGTCTCTCTTAAGTTCCTTCTGATCCCATACTGTTGAGGAGTTATGATTTGCAGCTTGGATATTCTTTGCTTTTTGTCTAAAATCCACTTATTAGTGAGTACATCCCATGCCTATCTTTCTGGGCTTATGATACCTCACTCAGGAGGATATTCTCCAAATCCATCCATTTCCCTGCAAATTTTAGGATGTCTTTTTTTTTTTTTCCTGCCAAGTAGTACTCCATTGTGTAGATGTACCACAGTTGGTTAATCCATTCTTCAGTTGATGGGCATCTAGGTTGTTTCCAGGTTCTTGCTATTACAAATAATGCTGCTGTGAACATAGTTGAGCTAATGCCTCTGTGGTGCAAATGTGCATCCTTTGGGTATATTCCCAATAGTGGTATTGCTGGATCACTAGGGAGATTGATTCCCAGTTTTCTCAGGAATTGCCATACTGCATTCCAAAGTGGCTGTACGTTTACACTTCCATCAATAATGGAGGAGTGTTCCCCTTGCTCCACATCCTCTCCAGTATAGGCTGTCATCTATGTTTTTGATCTTAGTCATTCTGACAGGTGTGAGGTGGTATCTCAGAGTTGTTCAGTTTTGCATTTCTCTGATGGCTAAAGATGTTGAGCATTTTTAAAGAGCCTTTCAGCCATTTGTAACTCTTCTGTTGAGAATTCCCTTTTTAGCTCTGAACCCCATTTTTTAATTGAGTTATTTGGGGTTTGGGTCTCTAGTTTCTTGAGTTCTCTATATATTCTAGAGATCAGTCCTCTGTCAGATGTAGAGTTGGTGAAGATCTTTTCCTATTCTGTCATTTTGTCTTATTGACTGTGTCCTTTGCCTTACAGAAGCTTCTCAGTTTCAGGAGGTCCCATTTGTTGATTTTTGTTCTTAGTGTCTGTGCTTCTGGTGTTATATTTAGGAAGTGGTCACCTGTGCCAATGTGTTGGAGGGTATTTCCCACTTTCTTTTCTATCAAGTTCAGTGTAGCTGAGTTTATGTTGAGGTCTTTGATCTACTTGGATTTGAGTTTGTGCAAGGTGATAGATATGGATCTATTCGCATTCTTCTAAACACTACCATCCAGCTATGCCAACACCATTTGTTAAAGATACTATCTTTTTTCCATTGAATATTTTGGGCCTCTTTGTCAAAGATCAGCTATTCATAGGTTTTTGGGGGGGTTAATATCAGGATCTTCAATTCAATTCAATTGGTCCACAAGTCTGTTTTTATGCCAGTACCAGGCTTTTTTTTTTTTTTTTTTTTTTTTTTTTTTTTTTTTTTTTTTTTTTTTTTTTTTTTTTTATTACTGTAGCTCTATAGTATAGCTTAAAGTTATGGATGATAATGCCTCCTGAAGTTCTTTTATTGAACAGGATTACTTTGGCAATCCTGGGTTCCCTGTTATTCCATTGTTCTTTCAAGGTCTCTAAAAAATCGTGTTGGGGTTTTGATGGGGATTGCACTGAATCTGTAGATTGCTTTTGGTAAGATTTCCATTTTTATTATTTTGATCCTACCTATCCAGGAGCATTTAAGATTTTTCATTTTCTGATATCCTCTTCAATATTCTTCTTCAGTGACTTAATTTTTTTGTCAAATAGGTCTGCTACGTCTTTGATTAGAGTTACCCCAAGACATTTAATGCTATTTTTAGCTATTAGAAAGGGTGATGTTTCCCTTATTTCTTTTTCAGCCCTTTTATCCTTAGTGTATAGGAGGGCTATTGATTTTTTTTTTTTTTTTGAGTTAATCTTGTACCCTGCTATGTTGCTAAAGGTGTTTATCAGCTGTAGGAGTTTCTTGGTCAAATTTTGGGGGTCACTTATATATACAATCATATCATCTGCAAATAGAGATAGTTTGACTTCTTCCTTTCCAAAATGTATCCCCTTAATCTCCTTTTGTTCTCTTATTACTTTAGCTAAAATTTTGAAAACTACATTGAATAGATAAGGGAAAAGAGGACAGTCTTGTCTTGTTCCTGATTTTAGTGGGATTGCTTTGAGTTTTTCTCCATTGTGTTTGATATTGGCTATCAGCTTGCTGTATATCACCTTTAGTATAGTTAGATATTTTCTCTCAAAACAGTTTAACTGTGAGATTCTATAAGTCAAAATCAAGATACATATTTCCAACATGACACAAAAATGTATATTCCCAACCTAAAAAAAAAAAAAAAATGGAAGAAGAGCAGAGTAATAAGGACTAAAGCAAGACTAAAATCCAGCAGGACAAACACTGAATTCTACAACATCATGTTTAGCATTTGCTATTCATGACAAAATTGTTCAGACTCCAAAGGGATTCTATAGTTCCACCTCTCTAGTCTGTGTCTCAGCAGCCAATGACCTCTTCGGGCCTTGTTGCAGAAATTCTAGCCCTGCCATAAATTTCCTGGTCAAGATACTCTCTGAAACTACAGAACTCCATGACCCTTCAATCTTTCATGCCTACAAAGCCCATATTGCAATGGTCTCTGTGACCACCATGGCCAGCAGGAAGCAAGAAGGGAGTTTGTTTCAACACCACTAAGTCTCAAACTTTGAGACTCTGATCCCCAAGAGTTTATTTAGGCGTATTTAAGTGCAGCACAATTTGATAAAAAAATTTTCCCGGTGATAATTAATGCACATTAAAGCTAAAGACGTGACTACCTCAAAACTTTATAGAGTAAATGTGTACATGTGACATCTTCCATAAAAATAGGCTCTATAGATTGATAAGCTCATGTTAAGGGTCTGGGGAGGATTTGGTGTGGTCTCAGCCTCATGGATGGTGTAAAGGTTACCAGGCTATTAACTACATCTTCTTCCAGACTTCTGGGAAGATAACAGGTTATGCATTCCTCCCTTTGAAGGCTCCTCTAGTGCTGATCTGTGAGCATAGGAACCTCTGTGACCCCTTCTGTACATGGATGGTAATGCCAAGCTGTACTATCAGTTTGAGATGTAGTCTGACCTCCTGACCATTGACCTACAGTTGTGATGGCTTCTATATGATGACACCAGAGACAAATTTCTCACAGAGGAGCAGTGAGAAAAAGAGCCCCTTTAATTTAGGTCTTCTTGCAAATGAATTGACATTTTCACAAGATGGAGCATCTAGTAGGTAGGGTTTTTGCTTTCAAGACACTGTTTTTATTTTTCCGTTGTAGTATAGGAGATTTTTCTGTTGTTGTTAATTGCATGATCTCTTTGACAATTACAGCTGCTTTCTCAACACTAGCCTGAATGCTCTTCTGTCTTGGAATTTCCTCTGTACCACCGCCCCCTCCCCAATACTGTATTAACTTTAAATTCAACGTCACTCAAGTTCTAAGTACACAGGCAAAATAAATCCAAATTCTCAATCAAAATATCACACAAATGGCCCTGTCCCATTGCAGGTGGAGGCTTTGCTTGCCTCCAACACCTCATAAGTCAGGCCCTCCACTGTCTACATCCCTGTCAGCAATCTTGTCTTCCACAATCTCACCAGAAGAGCCTAGTAGGCTTCATTTACAGTGTTTGGAGGATTTTCCAGCTTGAAGTTACAAATTCTTCCATAGTCCTAGCACAAACCAGCCCCAAGAGCCTAAGAACCAGATGGTCACGTTCATCACAACAAACACCCTGTTTTCCAGTACCAATTATTGGCCTTAGTTACTTTTACTGTTATTATTACAAAACACTCTGACAAGGGCTGGAAAGATTGCTTGCTGTAAAGACCTGGGTTTGGTTTCCAGCACCACAGGGTAGCTCACAATCATCTGTGACTCTAGTTCCAGAAGATGAAAAGCCACTTCCTGGCTTCTAAAGGCAGTGCATATGCATGGTGCACAGACAGACATGCAGGCAGCACACCCATATACATAAAATAAAAATACATCTCTTAAAGTACTGTGAAAAAGGCAACCTATGGGAGAAAGGGTTTGTTTTGACTCAGAGTTCAAAGTTAATCCTTACATTTGGGACACTGAAGCAGGAGGATTGCCCCAAGCCCAGCTAGGGTTCAATTACATAACAAGAGTAAAATCTTATTTCAAAGGGTGTGTGTGGGAGAATAAACATATTCATCTTCTTAAGTCAGAGGAGTCAGTCTCTCCATCTGTCTTTAAGTGGGTTCTGGGTATCACATTCAGGTTATAATGAATGCACAGAAAGCTCCTTTACAGGTAGAGCCTTTTTGTTGCCCTAAAATGCTGTTAAAAGCAACTATTTTTCAGAAAACACTGGAAACACATAAAAAGAATTAGAGAATATATTTGCCCTAATAAAGAAACAAAAGAGGTTATGCTTGCAAATCCCTGGATATGTCTATCCATCACCTCAGTATCATAGCAACTCACACATGATTATATAATTTGAGCACGTACGTTCTCACATTACTGAGCATGCGTCTTCTAGACTGCAACTTATTATAGCTCCTTGGAACGGCTTACACCTTGGTTCAGCCTTTCCAGATTCAATTTCTCCTTCCCTTTTTCCTTTTTTTCCTTTTAAGCAGAAGATGAAAAAAAAATGAAGAGCCTGGGTCTGGAGGGTGGAAATTATGTATTGGGAGAAAATTAGTGTTGTATGTAAAAATGCATAATTAATTTTCTCAAATTATAATTAGCTTTGTCAATGAGTATACAAATATATATCATATGTATAGTACTCCTATGAATAGATTTTTTTTATATAAAATAACAAGAGGTTGAGTTTTATATTATATTAAATGTGACATTGCTCCCTTCCTACACCCTTATATAATATTTGCAACCCTGGAGGATCCCAGATAAAAATTTATTTCACCAGGAGTCTCTTATTTACAGATTTTGAAAAAGATTTTTTTCCTACTCTTTCTTTCTGCAAGCATTTGACAATATAGTTAGCAATCAAAATGAATTAAAATAGTTTGGACCATATTTGGTCTTCATGTTCAAGGGCTTACATCTGTAACATGACACACAGAAAACAATGACATCGCCATCATGGAATTAAAATGCATGCTACTACAGTATTCTTGTACTTTCGTGTCTCTGACAGTAATAACTTCTGACTAAAGTGGTAAAAGTGCCATAAAATGGGGAAAAAGAGAAATATATTCATTTTCATATAGCTGTTAATAGTGTATTTTTTTTCTAGGTCATTTTTCTAAGCAGATGGTCTCCCTTCCCTTATGATAATCATTATACTGTATATATATGGCGAAGTCTTAGCTTTTCAGGGGACCCCAAACCATAGTTGTTAGGTTTTGTAATTTATAATTTTCAGTCTCTAAGCAGGATCTTTCATCAAAGCAATGTTCACTTAAGATTTGGCAAAGCTAACAGACAATGAGAAAAATACTGATGAGGAGCTGAGTCTCAGCTCAAACCCATAGCCTTTCTGGAATTTAGGGGAAAGTTTGGAAAGTATTCATTTCTATTTTCTCCTCAATAGCAAAGAGTGCTTTTGGCAGTCAGGCTTGTGATATACTGCCAGTCACCATGGGCAATGGCTGGCAAATAACTTAAAAAACAAAATCTCAGAGCTTTTGACTAGCATGAAAGGAAAAGGCTAGTTTCTGATTTATATTTGGTTTATTATTCACATGGCAGGCACACAACACACACACAAAGCTTCAAGAAGATGCTGCTTATGTTAAATATTATTTATTTGGAAGACTAGTGTGAACAGCCATCTTTGGTCTATAGGTTCATAATGTTTCCAACAAACCCCCCACTGGCAGTTTTCAATATCATTGAATCTCCAACCATCTTAATGCCTGAGCCAGGCATGCACATTTTCACATTTGTTCTTAACTTTGGTGAAGAGAAGATTCACACATTCCACCATTTATCTCCCACCCCCACCCCTCAAAAGCTTTAATCCCTAGAGAAAATCAGCAGTGGAAAAAAAGATATGGCCCTCTCAATATCTCAATATCAGTGTTCAGAAGGCTTTATGCAGACACTATGAATTAATGCACAAGAAATCAAGTTGATGCAACTGACCCAGGGCATTTATCTACCTCTGGCAGTCGAATCTCCCTCGTAGAAGTAGGGATCCTGACAACATGAAGGATGAGAAGCACACTGTACGGCCATTTCAAAGCAAACCCCCAGTGTGTACAAAGCACTGCTTTGGATAAAAGATGGCAGCTGCAGAGCTGGAATGGTAGCTGGTTGCCATAGTTACCAAAGCTCTGTTTCAGCCATCATATGCCACCTGGTGTTCTCAGCCTGAAAATGCAACTGTGGAGTGGCCTAGATTGGCCTTGGGACCATGGCTGTGGCAGCGGTTCTTCCTGTTCTTCGGCAGTGGAACCACTGGGGCTTGCAGCTGTTTCTATTAGACCCGTCGCTAGAACGCTGGGGGTCATATAGCAAGCACTATGGATCAAATTAAGGGTTCAGCTGGGAAAAGAAATAGCAATGTGTGCTCTTTCTCTTTCCCTAATGTGTGGCTTCCTTTCTCCTTTCTCTTTTTCTCCTTTCCTTCCCTAACTTCACCCCACCAGCCCTTTCTGATCTAATTAACTCATGGAAAATTACCATATGGACATTTATTTTCCAAGGGCAGCCTTGGTAGTAGAGCCTATTTCTGGCATATGGGAGGCTCTGAGTTCAATCCCTGCACTAAAAATTATATATGTGTATATATAAAATTTTTATTCTATTTATATATTATATATAAATTATATTTTATTTATATATTATATATATAAAATGCAAAATAGAAAAAGCAAACTGTCTTCAAAATAAATTTGCTATTCTAAATCTTATAGTTCATAGGCTATAACAACAGCAGTAACTCAAGGTGCCGGTGACAATTACAGAGTGTAGATGTGTATCAGTTTCATAGCAATCCATAATTTTTGCAACCTTTTCTTTCTTTCTTCTTTTCTTCCTTCCCCACACCCTCTCCAGTGCAAGGGATGACATCAAGGGCCTCTCATATGATTCCATGCACTCCACCGTTGAGACTCACCTCTACTTTTTCTAATTTTTTTGAAAATGCTATAAACCAAGAGACAACCATACGGCTTTTCTTTTTAATTTAAGAATTCAAAAAATGGTTTATTTTTTATTTTATGTATATGTGTGTTTTGCCTGTATGTCTGTGTGCCAAGTACATGCCTGGTGCCTGTGGAGGCCAGAAGAGGACATCAAATCCTCTGGAACTGGAATTATAGATGGTTACAGATGGAATATGCATGTTGGGAACCAAACTTTGGTCCTCTGCAAGAATAATAACTATTTTTAAACACTGGATCATCTGTCCAGCCCCAATATGACTATTTTAATATTTGTATCTAACTTTTATTTATGTTTAATTAATATCTAGATTTATGGCTATCTTTAAATATATATACATATGTAGCTATATTTGACACAATCTTTAAAATCATAAATCTATGGCCTTTGATCTGTACCACAATGGAAGGCAGAAACCAGCCACTCATCTTGAGACTCCTTGGAAACATTTGCATTTGTTGGTTGTTGTTGTTCAATGCAATGTGTTGGAGGGTATCAATGCTACAATCTCAGTCCTGATGGCAAGTCTGGGACATTGTAGTGATCTTTATGCTTTGGGGAAGGATATCATATTGGTGAGGGTTAAGTATTAGGGGAAATTCAACACTGAGGTAAAGAGCTCTGAGTTGAAGAAGCAGAAAAAAAAGGGCTGCTACTCCCTGTAATTGTTGCTGTTATTTCAGAATGTTTCACAACATGCAAATAAGGAATATAGAGTTGTCTCTGAGATGGTCCAAAGTCTGTCTCATTCTTCTTTCTCTTCTTCTGATCTTCAGTGTTACTTTTATTTTATGTATACAATTATTTCACCTGCATGTAAGTGCAGCACATGCATGCAGTTCCCACAGAGGCCAGAAGAGGGCACCAGATTCCCAGAGCTGGAGTTAACAAATGTTTATGGATAGTCATGTGGGAAACTGGACTAGTGGTTTTCAGAAGAACAGCAAGAGCTGTGAACCACAGAGCCATCTCTCCAGCCCCCTCCCATCATTTATATTCTTAATTAATTAATAGTAATTAATTAATTTGAGATGGAAGTCTTAGTATATTGTTCAAGCTTGTCTCAATGTTCGATCAAGTTATTTTCCCGTCTTAGACTTGTGAGTAGGTGGTACAAAAGTGTGATATCATATTGGACTTTACTTAAAATATCCATTGTTTGTTAAAACTACTCTATTGTTTTAAATAATTGACTTGTAGTAAGTACATAAATTTTAATGTATAAGATGCATGTCATTAGGTAAAGGGAACCACTGAAAATAACTTTTATTACTTTTATATTTGAGAATTCAAATTTAATTTTTTTTCCTTTGTAAAATTTAGCCATCTGTTGCTAAAACATCAAAATCAGTAGATTTGATAATGTCAGAGTTCTGGCCAAATGCAAATGGTCTCCACCTGATCTCCGTTCTACTTGGGATTTCTCAGCCTCTGATATAAAAGCCATATGGATGCTGGCTAATCTCTAATCTCTCGGTTTATATCTTTGTCATTCCCATATGTATTCGTTGCTTTCCTGTTGCTGTGATTAACATGCCTAAATCTTGTGGGAGAAAGAGTTTATTTTGGCTTACGATTCTAGAAGGCTAAGAGTTCATCATGGCAATAAGTGACAGGCATGGTAATGGGAGCAGGAAGCTGAGAGCCCATAGCTCAGCTACAATCTTGAGGCAGACAAATCAATTGAGGGAGCTTTAGGAAACTTGGCATTCCTTGTAGTCCATCTGGAAATACCATTACTGCTAATATTGATAGGATCGGAGAAAAATGAATCATGTAGCTCACTGCTGCACATCTGATGAGCTTTGAAGCAAATGCAATCCACGTGTGTCTGTCAAAAGACATCAAGTGTGTCTCATGGTCACAGTGACCAAGGGTCTTAAACCTGAAAGATTTATTTCTGCTCACAGCTGTAGAGGCTTCAGTGTATTGCTGTATGCTTGCAGGAGACTGTGATATGGGCAGACATTCTGTCTTATGCCATGTACAGGAAAGAGAGATGGGGTGGGGGGTAGAGAGAGAGGAAAGGAGAGGGGGAAGGCAGGGAGAGAGGAAGATAGAGATTGATTACTGGAGCCCAGTTATAACCTTCAAAGGTACACTTACAGTGAACCACTTCCCCTTAGCTAAGTCTTACCCTGAGTTTCCACAGCTCACCTGATAGTGTCAATGTCTAGGGACTAAGCATTCAACTAGTGAGCTTGTGAGGACGTCTCATATTCAAACCATTGCAAATATTCTTTCTCTTTCTGTCTGCTGGACTTGGTCTACACAGGTTCCACATAAATTCGGGCATTTGCAATTCGCTCACACTCTAAATTCCAACCAGTCTTGTTATAAAAGACTATTTCTAGATTAAAAAAATAAATAAATAAACCTTAAGAGAAAATGTGCATTTGCATCTTTTAAACAGAATGACTTTCTCCCTGATGAATGCATATATAAAATCATTAAAATTACACTTGCATAATTTCTCAAAAGTTTGGTTGTTCCAGTGTTTTGCTCACAAACAGTGCTTATATCTACTAGTACACTGCTATTGCAACAACTGCCGTCTCCATTACAGACCTTTTACCTACCACCTACTACAAAAATCCTAATTGATCTGGGGGACTCTGTTCTATCTTGACTGGATATGCCAGACCAAACTGACTCCTTGGGAGTTCTTGCCTTCCCTGGGGAATGGATGCGAGGATGGGGTGGGAGAGACTGAGGGAGGACTGGGAGGAGGAAGGGGGAACAGTGGTGGGTATGGGGGAAAAACCTTTTTAAATAAAAATTAATTAACAAACAAACAACAACAACAAATCCTGAGTCAGATATTGGGGCAAATGCTAAAAGATCAGAGAGACAGAAACTGTAGGGCTGAGAGCAGCCTGACCACACAACTGCCATGGTAGGCTTAATGAAAGTCAGACAGAGAACAGACTCTTGCTGGCAGCATCTGGTGGTACCAGGAAGGGCCCAAGAACAGACACCACCCAGGGAGAAGCCAACATCTAAGGATAAATATTTGACATTCTAAACATTCCCTTCTTGAGAAAGGGACTAGTCTCCAGGAACACCTGCTAATTTGATAATATAGATAAATGCTTACTGTTAAATGCTGACACATTTCCAGAATTCAAAGCAGCCAATGAATTCCTAACAGGTACCCCCAGCCTGAGCTTGAACCAATCCCAGGACTGTAAGAAGCTCTGAAGCCCCTAGAGCCCTCCCCCCAATAAAATTCCTTACTTCATGCTGCTCAGGGCCACTCTCACCCTACTTATTCCTGCATCTGATGGATGGAGTGACCCAAGCTAGCCTGTCAATAAAGAGACTCTGCTGTTGCATTGGACTGGTCTCTTGGTGGTTGTTTTGTCAGTCTGTTCTCTGGGCACAACAAAAGAAGCCATAACTACTTCTTACCTAGCCAGCTCTTTAGTCCAAAAGGGAAGATCCTGTCCCTACAAATCCTCATACTGAATAGGGGAAGCAAAAAAGAACCACAAGGGTGAAATAGAAGAGCTGAATGTTCTGCCCAAAGCTCAACCCCCAGAGAGACCACCACAGACAGGGATGTCCGGAATGCAACAGCAAGGTTTATTGTCAGTGCAATATAAGCCAAGCAGCGAGCACAAGGCAAGGAAGAGCTGCCCACCCTAAATTGCACAAGCCTTTTAAAAGGCAAAAACCTACAAGGCAGGGTTACTTAGGGTCAAGGGTACAAGTGTGCTGTGATTGGCTTGTGCTTAGGGACTTTTTACAGCTTGACATTATTGGACCTCACCTGGGTGGGATGGCCATTTTACTGGATCATCATAAACTTGGATCATCTAGATGTTCTTAGATAGTGCTTAGCTTATTCTTTCTTGGAATTGGACAGGTCTCTGCCAGGAATGTAAAACTGAACTTTATTTTACCTTCTTTGTAAAATGGCTGCTAGAATACAAAATGGTGTTTCTTGAGTTAAATTTACTGTTTACTCCTGCCCCCTCCTACCTTGTATTTCTTTCTCTCCTCTCCCCCAACATTATCACTTCCTTTTTCAAACTTCCTAGTGCTGTGATTAAAGGTGTGTGTCACCTCCACCTGACTCTGTTTCCACCTTCATCTTCATTGTGACAAGGCGTTAACTTTTGAACCTCTAGTTATTTGCTTTGCCTGATAAAACTGCATTTGGGAAACTCACTATCCTGAGGGAAACTTCTAAGGGAACCAGCTCCTAGATGGTTGGATTAACCTTTCACCCAGGTTGGCAGATGGATTCGCACTATAGCTACAGACCTCCACCAGAGTTTCCTCTGGCTTCGCCCTACCCATGAAGAGTTCACCATCTTTCTGCGTCTCTCCCCTAGGAAGGCAGGCAATGATGCACCCCTACCCAGGCAGGAACCAAAACAGAGATATTAAAAACCTTTTAGTTCAGGGGATGATGGCTACCAGCGGCTGGAGAGGGTGGGTGGGAAGGAGAGGGGGAGATACTGGCCAAAAGGCCCACAGTTGGGGTTGTTTAGGAGCAAGGAGTAAGAACTTAAGGTGATAGTTTTGTTAATTGATTTCATTCAATTATTCCACACTGCACACAGATTTTTTTCACTGTCTACTCTCTAATTATAAATGATTATAATTTATAAAGAAAAAAACCTTCCGCTCAGAGCATGAATGTTGGTAGCTAATTTCTTCCTTTTTTGTATTCTATTGTTTAGAGCAAGTTGCAATGATGACTCTTCCTAGATTTTTTGCTTTTTTTTATATGGGTAATAAATGTCAGGGGGAATTCTAATATGAACAGACTAGCTGCAAATGTCATGGCTTCTAGGAATCTCATTGGAAGCTGGGGGGGGCAGGAGGAAGAAGAAGGAGGGGGAGATAGAGAGGTAGTACCCATTTCTTAAGAATTGCAGGCCAACAGTCGGGAAATGAAGATGATAGTATTAAATTTCATTTGAGGAATACTTGGAGTCTTTTGGTGAACATGCAATTTTGCCCTTGGTTTTTATTCTACTTAATACTATATTGCAAACATTCCTCATCTTTTAATTTTTAAAGTTATAATTTACTCTTTAAGGTGACTTCTGTATTGTTTTGAGATAGGGTCTCACTATGCTGCCCAGGCTGACCTTGAACTCTTTATGTAGCCCAGGCCGACCTTGAACTTGTGATCCTCCTGCCTCTGCCTCCTTCAGATAAAAGAATTAATAAAATGTTAAGGACTATATGTTTCACTGTGGTTTTTCATAGTTTATTTACTTATTTATTGAATATTTAACAGCTTTCTTAGGTGTTGACAAATACTTTTCCTTTCATGGACAGATTTGTTTGATAGCTGCTTTATTTAGACACAGCTTACAGAGCATACACTTAAGAAGTTCAATGACTTTAGCTATGAAAAGTTAAGCAATTATCCTCACAATAGGTTTTAGAACATTCTAACCATTCTCAAATGATATCTCAACCCCCTTGGCAGTCAGCTCTTATTTCCCGAAGTCTCCCAGCTTTTGCCTGCCATTAATCTGCTGCTCTATTAGTTCATTTCTAGATATTTCATGTCAATGGAATCATAAGGTATGAGGTCTTCATGACTAGCTTCTTTGTTTAACATTTTCAAGATTTGTCCAAGTTGTGGTACACATGACTTTTTATGCTTGAATATTATTCCATGTGTGAAGGGGCCACATTTGTCTACTCATTCATCACCCATCAGTGGACTCTTGGGTTGTGTAATGGTTGCCTTATATGTGTTCTTCAGTTATAAACAACAGCAAAACCCACAATTGTGTTGCTTCCTTATCCCCCTGTAATAGATCCCTAAACACCACAAGAAAAGACAACTAAAATAGAGAAGTGGCCAAGAAAATGAATGCCATGAGAAAGCTTGAAAGAACAGTGGAATCAAACACCGGTGAAGTTATAGAAGAAAGTAGTGTTGATAGGAATGTCAAAAGCCCTGCCACTTAAGAAACACAGCCAGAGGCATTTGATGAAGGAGAACTGATGGTTATCATGAGGAAAGGTACTTGTGAAGAAAAGAATGGAGACGTGTGTGTGTGTGTGTGTGTGTGTGTGTGTGTGTGTGTGTGTGTGTATGCACACATGCTCACACATGCATACAGGCACATGCAAACAGAAAGCTTCCATAAAGCACTTTAGAGACATTCTATCCTCCGGCAGGCACAGAGGACAAAATGCTGCTGTCTGCTTGGACTCACAGAGTGTGATATTTCTCAAGGATACTTACTCTGAATTATGAATGACTTAAATAATAGAAGCAAAACTATTGACACCACTCTTGATTTTTTTAATATATAAAGAAATAAAATCATTTAAATATTTCTAAATATTTTAATTATAGTACACTGAGTAAATATTCATTGTGTTTTAGTTTTTTCTGTATATATTTCTAGTCAAAAGTAATATATTTCTTAAGTGTTTTAACAAAATGTTAGCCTCACAGTTTCTTACAGTTTTTTTTTTCTTACTGTTGCTATGGTTACTGTGGCTGGCTTTAGCTTGCTTTTCCTTTTATGGTCCTATTCTGTCATGCAAAGAGATAAGTTCTTATAGTTGATGTAATGCTGATTATTGGTGTACATTTATTTACACTCACCTTATTTAAACTACTTTGACTGTAGCTGAACGTGGGCATGCGCAGCTGTGATTCTAGAATGTCGGGGGCCTGAGGCTGGAAGACTGCAACTTTGTAGCATGCATGGGCAACAAAGCGAGCTCAAAGCTATCTTGGGCAGCTTAGCAAAAGCCCATCTCAAAATAACAACCTAAAAGAAGAGCTTGGGCTGTAGATAGACTGCTTAACAGGTGAGACCGGAGTTCAGTTCTTGGTACTGAAAAATTTAACATTAGTGATGCCATTCAGCATTAAAATGTAATCTCTTGTGTTGTGTCTAGCTCACAGAACCTGCTTAATTATGTTGAGGAACCAGGCTCTTGCCGGGACCCTGACCCCATGACCATTCCACAGCCATGCCCACTGTGGCAAAGACTCTGACTCAGCAGGATGTCCCTTCAGCCCAGGTCCCTAGTTTCTTTAAAAAAAAAAAAAAGAAAAAGAAAAGAAAAAACACCACCAGATGTCCCATATGGTAAAGAACCAATTAGAAGTTAAACTAACAGGCTCTGGGAGAGCTTTCCTAATAAAGATGGAATGCAATAACCATAACCCCTCCTACACCCTACAAGAGAGAATAACTTCCCTGCAGCTGTAACAGACCTATTAGCCAAGGGCAGACACCTCCAGCTTGGAGGTGCACCAATCCTGAATCTGTTCCTATGCAGTCTGTAGACCCCAAGACCCCGATGCTACTTGGAGTCTTTCTGACTCCACTGCTTCTACCAACACACAAGAGACCCAGGTTCAAACTTGCAATAAAAAGACTCTTGGCCATTGTATTGGATCTGGTTTCTTAGTGAAATCTGGAGGTCTAGATTCTGGGTACAACATATATACAAAGATTATACATATGTATGGATATACATACAAGTTACACATATATGTGTGTCTATTTCTATACAAATATGTGTATATACTTGTATTTTATAAATGGATTTTCTTTAAGTATCTTTTTTATTGTGCCTATATTTACTCTAGGTCTTGCATTTATTTACACATTACTGAAGTAAATTGTCAATACTTTTTTAAACTCTTAAGTCATTACAAGGGACCAGGTGGTGGTGTCACATGCCTTTAATCACAGCACTTGGGAAGTAGAGCTCTGTGAGGTCGAGGCCAGTCTGATCTACAGAGTGAGATCCAGGACAGTTAGGACTACACAGAGAAACCCTGCTTGAAAAAACAAAACAATACAAAGCAAAAATTTCTTTACAAAGATAGCTGTCATGTGCACAGCCTCTGAGGTAGCTAGAAGCAAAATCAGAGTCAAATTCCTCCTGAACAGGATGGCTCTGGGTATCCCACACAAGGCCACAGCTGCCAATCTACTTTGGTCATGCCAGCTATGTGGGGCTTACTTGGTGTACTGGTGAGAGCCACTGCCACCTAGCCAGTGCCCCCCTCACCCTCGCCATCACCCCTGTAGCTGCTAAGGAGGATCCATGGCTGCTGCCACCACAACTGGAATCCAAGCCAGAGCCAGAGAACTACCCTGCAGTGACAAACTGAAGAGCAGAGCGTTGGAGAGAATGGCCATATCTCTGGTAACTGTGCCCTGGAACACCTGTAATTTCCATTACCAGAACCTTAAAACAATTATTTGAAGATCAATTCAAGATGGTGACTACATTACCAGAGGGAACACGGTCCCCTAGGTCATCAGTCCCCCAGAGGCTTGGCAGTGTACCCAACCCACAGCATTGGGCTGCAGCTCATGTTGTTTGCTCTACTGGAAGAGGGGAGTGTGAGCCAAGGCTCTGGCAGTGGGCTGTAGGCAAGATTATTATACCTAGGGAGCCAGCAGAACTCGCCGAGGGCAGAGGGGTATGTGGTAGTCTGGAGCTCCAGTGGATTCTGCTACCAGATGCCCTGATCAGCCAAAAATCACTCTAACTCTGGTCTACAACAGACTATTCAAGATGAGTATCAGATGGTCCAGTATTTATAGAGCTTCAGAAAACAGAGACCTTGAATTAGTCCATGACTCATTGAAAAAAGTGTTTGCATGTAAAACTATTTGGCCAAAAAATGTACTGTGTGACACAGTTCAGTTTGCAATGCCACATCGATGAATAAGAGTGTGATGAAGAGGAGGAAAAATGATGAATGGGATCAGCATGTGTGATGGAGAGAGGCATAATTGGAGGCATGGTTGCATGTGTGGGAATGCAGCTGCAATAGATAGGGGAGCATGTTGTTGTCGAGTAGGGTGGTCAGGGTGGTAAGCAACACAAGCTCATCTAACCCCTCACTTGCCCTAGCTCTGAGCAATAACAGAATGCCTGAGATGGAGAACAGTTTATTTTTTGGATTAGGCCTCTTCAAAAAAACTCCATGGTCTGTGCTGCTGCCAGAGGCCATGTGGCTGTACATGGTCCACACTAAAGTTCCAGCCATGCTGGTGTCTGTGGTCTACTTCGTTGCTTCAGGCCATGTGGCACTCAGGGTCCATGCTGCTACTGAGGGTCATGTTAGTGTCTGTGGTCCTTGCTACTGCAAAGGGCCATGTTAGATGTGATATCCATGGTCTTGTTGCTGCCAGAGGCCATGCTGATATCTGTGGTTCATGTCCTCTGCTGCTGTTGAAGGCTATGTTGTGATCCATGGTCCATGCAACCACCAGAAACCATGTGGAAGTCCATGATCCCTGCTGTTGCTGACTGTTATGGGCAGAGAGGTTTCTGTTGCAGTGGCATCAATGATTTCAGATTCATAATTAAGAATGAGAGTCTTTCATCTTTGCTTAGATTTCCTGCCTGCCTCTTAGCTGCCTTGCCATTTGCCAAAACAGTTTCTTTATTAACCAATGATAATAAAGCATAGAAAGACATCCCCTATCATCAAAAGACATGTTGCTTTGGGGAAGAAGTTATGCTTTTATTTCTACAAGAAATGAGAAGCTATGAACTTATTCTGAGTTAAAGAAAATCAAGTTTGATTGAGGAAGACACCCTGAAAATCCTGGCTATAAATATAAAGAAATAAACCTTAAAGAACTACAAGACATATGATTTATATTTTACCTGCTCAAACACATAACAAAAATCATCTTTGGCTGACTTATGTACAATATACAGTCTATACTTGTATTAATGTAATATGTATGTTGCCTTTAAAAGTTTATTATTTTCAGAGCAAAGGGACCAGACACCAGTAAAAATAAATGGTCCAAGTAATCCTGCATCCAAAACAGCTTTAAGAATTCTGGCTGAGATGGACCAGCCTCACAGACTACTCCAGCTGGGACTTTATTATTATCCCAAATTTCTCAAGGTTTCTTCAAAAATAACAGCACCCATAAATAACAGGAAGTAGTCTAGAAAGTGACATCCACATTTCCAAAAGATTGGCTATGGATGTTTGTCATATTTTAAGGAATGTTGGTTACATATTGTTATTTGTCATAGGAAAAAAAGCTGAACAAAGGAGATTAGATTCAAGGATTTGTTTCTGAAAAGAAAAAGAGGGAATTTAGAAATGATTGGATAAAATGAAAGACTATTGAATCCAATTTTAAATAAAAAAAAGCAACTACTAGTCTTAAATATTTTACATTGGTATGGATTTTGGTTTATTGATACAAATTTAAAGCTAATTCTGTTATACTGTTATGTTTCTACTCCTATTTAGGGTACCGGGTTTATATAACTCATTAAAAATATAATGTAAAATTAAGAAATACAGACAAATAGTCATCTATAATAGTCAAACTTATAATCATTTTATATATGTTTTCAAGGTCAGATACTGCTGTCAGACTATGCTTTTGTACATTATAAACATTTGTCACTGTAAATATTGTTTTCATAAAACACTGATGGGCCAGAAGCTAGGCAGACAGGATGCATAGGTGGGGTGACCAGACAAGAATTCTGGGAAGAGGAAGAACAGAAAGATGCCAGCCAGATACAGAGGAAGATGAGAATGCCACACTGAGAAAAATGTGCTGAGCCACATGACTAAACATGGATAATAATTATGGGTTAGTTTAAGAGTAAGAGTTAGCAACTAAAAATTCTGAGCCATTGACCAAACAGTTTATAAATAATATAAGCCTTTGTGCGATTACTTGGAACTAAATAGCTTTGGGACTGGACTGGCAGAACAGAGAAACTTTTAAATACACAGATATATTTAAATAGATGGTCTTCAAACACTCCAAAGACCTACAGAATATAGCACTTAATATGTTTAGTAATCTAAAACTTTTTATGATGATGTGACATGTCTGCTCTTGGCAATACCAACCTACTTCAGAAAAGTTGATGGGCATTGAAGAAACTCAGTATGAAGTTTGTTTTCTTTGTGGCAAAAGCTAGCCATGTGGGCAAAGAAACTGCCATTGCCTCAATTGCTGACAGTTACTATCCACACTGGACTAGCAGGACCCAAGAAAGGTAACTGACGAACTTTGTCAAGACAAGGTAGGACAGTTCTTCAAAATTCCCTTCTACACAGAAAAGTCTGTCAGATATACTAGGCCTGTAGGACAGGGTTGGATGCCCCAATATTGCAAAGAAATTTTGGGTGACTGTCCAAGCCGACAGTTGTCCCTATCATTAGGTAGGTAACAGTTCATTTTTCTGGGGTTTTTGATGAAGTTTAAGATTAGGTAGCTATAGTTTTTCTTAGTTATGATAGAAAGTAAATGAGATACAAAACTTTGGAGTTACAATGATAAGATAAATAGAATATTTTCTCTAATTTTGTTAAATTCAAATGGACTGGGTATTTTAATTGTAATTCTAACGCAATATCTCTTTTTGTTGTATATAATCTTACTATGTTAAAGTTAAAATCTTACATTTTAATTTGATAAAAAGGGGGAAATGCTATGGAATAATCCTTTTGTACCTTGTAAAGACTTGTCACTGTGATTGGTTTAATGAAGAAGCTGACAGGTCAATAGCTGAACAGGATAAAGTTAGGTGGAAAGCCAAATTGAGAATTCTGGGAAGGAAAAGGGTAGAGTCAAGAGTCACCAGTTAGACATGGAGCAGGAGATGAACATGCCATGTTAATAAAGTACTTACTTACAGAGTGTAAGTAAGAAATATGGGTTAACTTAAAATGTAGGAGGCCCAAGAAAGGTGATTTAGTAATAAGCCTGAGCTATTGGCCAATCATTTATAATTAGTATTAAACCTCTGAGTGATTATTTGAGAACAGCTGTAGGACAGGAAAACATCACCTACAAATCATATCTTGCAATGCTGCTTAGGCTGGCCTTAGATTTCTGGATTCAAACAAAAAATTCTTCTGATTCAGCTTTCCAAGTAGCTGGGACTATAGGCACATGCCAAGCACCTGGATTTTTACTATAGTATATTCTTTGGGATATGAAGCCTATCTATGTTGATTTCCATAATGTCTGGACTACTTTACATCTCTTCTAGCATTTATTCTCATTTGATTTGTTAAGGACTGCCTTTGGGGAGCTAAATGCATTTGGATTTGCACTTTGATTGTTCATGAGGTTGAATATCTTTTCCAGTGTTTCTTGGTCATTTGTATTTCATCTCTTGAGAACTGCCTGTTAATTTCATCAGCCCATTCACTGTGTTCTTTTTCTAGCTGTTACTAAGACTTTTCTACTGCTTTGTGGATGTCCCTCCACTTGATTGATTACCTGGCTCCTTTGCTGGGCTGAAGCTTTCTAATTTCATGAGGTCCCATCTGTCAATGGTTGATGCAATTTCCTGAGACACTGTATCTTATTCCCAAAGCCTTCACCAGGGTCTCTATCTTGAAGTGTTTTTCACTGTTCCCACTGCCAGCTTTTAAGTCTCAGCTTGACTCTTTGATCCATCTGGAGTTGGCTTTTGTATAGAGGCAGGGAAAAAGATCTTGTTTCATTCTTGTACATGTGGGCACCCAGGTTCTCCAGGCTGTCTTTTCTGTAATGTATATTTTTGACATATTTGTGAAAAATCACTTGGCTATAGCTTATATCTGGGTCTTCTGTTCTACTCAACTGATCTCTACATTTGTTTTTGTGTCAGCACACACTGAGTTGTTACTATGGCTTTGTAGTATAATTTGAAGTCAAATATAGTGATACTTCCAGTACTACTTCATTGTGTGCATGTGTATGTGTATGTGTAGTGTGTATGTGTATTTACACATAGGCACATGTGTGTGTGTTTGTACATGTATGTAGACTAGATTTTGACATCAGGTGTCTTCCCCCAGTTGCTATCTACCTCATTTTCTAAGACAAGTCTCTAAATAGGGAGTTCACAGATTCAGGTCAGCTGACTGGCTAGTGAACTCCAAAGATTGGCCTCCTTTCCCTCCCCAGCACTAGAATTTTTACAGATGCATTATAGATCTAAATACAGGTTCCCATGCTTGCACATCAAGCACTCTCGTAATGAGCCACTTCCCCAGAACCTCCCTGCTTCCAAGAATTATTCTTTTTGCTCAGGACTGCATTGGACATAAGAGATCTTTGATGCTGTCTTTTTAGCTTTTTTTTCTTCTTGTTTAGAGACAAGAACTCACTAAGTTGCCATGAAACACTTTTATAGAATAGTTAAAGCAACATTGGTGATTTTCTGGGAAAGAGGAATTCCAGAGTATTAAAACACTTCAATTTACAGCAAGAATCATCTTGTTAGTACTATGATATGTACGCTTTCCTGGTGTTTGTCACTTGTTTCTTTGCTTTCCTCAAGCAGATGTTAAATGTCATGTTTATGCGTAAAATGCACTGGCCCTTTTGTAGCCCCATAGACCCCTTTAACACTGACAAATCTCCCTGTTTCTGCCTAAGGTTATGACTCCCTTCTCTTCCCCCTTATAACTGCGTGCTTGCAGGGAACATTGCTATCAGGTTCACTTTTGTGTGCTTGCTTTTCTCCCTCTGTGCTGTGCTTCTTCCTCTTCCACTTCTTCTTCCTCCTCCTCTTCTTCCTCTTTTTCTTCAATATATTTATTATGTTTAGTGTTCTGTCTGCACCCCAGAAGAGGGCACTAGATCTCATAAATGGTTGTGAGCCAGCACATGGTTGCCAGGAATTGAACTCAGACCTCTGGAAGAACAGTCAGAGCCCTTAACCACTGAGTCATCTCTCCAGCTTCCAGGTATAATATTCTCATTGATTATAAGGGAGGAACTTTTAATCTAAAAAACAAATAGATACTGGTTACCCCTTAGAGCTATGAGTGTGTGTGTTGAAGAAATAACATTGGTGGAAAAATGATTTTGAATACAGCTCTTTAATGAATTATCTGATTGTTATCCAGCAACCTTTCTCTCTCTCTCTCTCTCTCTCTCTCTCTCTCTCTCTCTCTCTCTCTCTCTCTCTCTCTCTCTCTCTTGTTTTCAAGACACTGTCTCACATAGCACTGGCTGGTTTCAAACTTGGCTGATCCTCCTGCTTCTACTTCCCAAATGGTCAGGTTACAGGTTTTTATGATCAGACCTTGTTTTGTGCTGGTCTAAGATCTAACCTGGGGCTTTGTGTATGCTAGGCAACCAACCAGTCCACACCCACAGCTCCCTAACAATCTCTATGTTTTTATTTGCTGTTGGCTTTAAGGCTGGAGAATGTCTAATAGTTTCTATAATATATAATATATAAATAGAATGTCTAATAATGTCTATAATATATAAATATATAATAAAAATATATATTTATAGCAGTTGATTCCTGTATAAATTTTAGATTAAAGTTTTTTTTTTGTTTTTTTTTTCCATTTCCTTGCCAATCTAATTTCTTCTTTTTGTCCTTGAGGACTTAAGCTCCTAATGGCATTTTTTTTCTTCACTTTATTCAAGGTGACATAGATTTGACCTTCTTAATTTGCATAGTTATTTCAAGGAATCTGTATGCATAGCTGAGGAGAGTAGATATTAATTCATTTTAATGAACTCTCTCTGCTCCCATCTTTTGATAGCAGCCTGCTATTTACCAGAGTATTTTGCTCTTAATATACTACAGAAATACTTTTATCTTTTTTCTTCTTGTACTGGTTTTCATTGGGATTCATTTGTCCATCTGCACTAAACTCAAATTCTAATGTTTGAAACCCATCGTCTTAGTTAGACTTTCTATTGCTGTGAAGTGGCACCATGACCACAGCAACTGTTATAAAGGGAAATATTTAACTGGAGCTGTCTTACAGTTCAGAGGTTTAGTTCATTTTCTTTATGACAGTGTGCAGGCAGACATGGACCTGGAGAAGGAGCTAAGACTTCTACTTTTTGATCTACAGAAGCAACTATGTATCACACACTAGGCATGACTTGAGCATATATGAGACCTCAAAGCCCATCTATGCAGTGACACACTTTCCCCAACAAGGCCATACCTACTCCAACAAGGCCATACCCTTAATAGTGCTACTCCCTGTAGGCCAAACATTCAAACACATGAGTCTATGTGGGCTATACCTCTTCAAAACACCACACTCATCATCAGTTTAACAATCTGAGAAAAGATAAAATGCATGAAAAAGCATAGATGAATAATAAAAGATGTGTGTGGGTTTTTTTTTTGTTTGTTTGTTTTTTGTTTTGTCTATCAAACTTAGTCTGTCAAGGGCTCATATTTCCTGAACTTTCTCTATTCCCTATGTACTGATTAACCAGTGCCTCAGATGTGAAACTGAGCTCCCATCAATGGAATGAGATGAAGTCACCACCTACATCAGGGATAAAAGAGGCCATTTATTTAGGTTGAGTGTGCTGTTCAATTGGCAGGCTTAGTTTGTGGCACACCCTTTGTGCAAAAAGAAATTGTCTTGTTAAATTAATTTCACTATATGTTCTTTTGTGTGACATTGATATTATTCTTTTCCAACAGATAGGCTGTTTACATTAAACACTGTAGCAATGAGCATCAGTGGCCTGATTTTCAGTTACAAACAATGAGCTGAAATCACAGCATGGGTATGAGTACTTTTCAACATTTATTAGGAGCTTGTGTTAGCAAAATGTTGCAGCTTCCACCTGACTGGCTGGATAATTGTTTGTTGTAAATACTGCCCAATAATTGGGAAAGTATTTATCAATATGTCTGCCTCTACCTCCTAGGTGCTCATTTCATTTTTATGTCCTCCCAAACCCAGTTGTGATAAGCAGAGACACCATCAGACATTGCCAAGTGTCTTCTACAGAAAGTATGGGGCACAACTGCTCCTAGTTAAGAATGAGATCAGTAAGAGAATTAAATCACTCTGTGTGGCTTCTTCAGTATCAGATAACACATGATGATTCATCCATTATATCCATCATAAGACATTAACATACTGCAAATTGTCTCAATCTCATGTTAAGAACTCTTATCCATGATGTTATCTGAACTCAGCATGATTAAAAGTGGACTATGAACTCAGGATGATAAAGCTTTCATATTAGAAATTAAAATAAGGTAACTTGCAAATAGTTATTAAATATTTACTTTTTGTTTATTTTTATTACATGTGTATATTTCACATAGACATGTGCCAGAAGAGGGCATTGGATCTATGGGAATGGGAGTTATAGCTACAGTTGTGAGCTATCTGATGTGGGTGTTGGGAACTCAACTCAGGTTCTATAAAAAAACAGTAAGTACTCCTAGCTTGTGAGTCATCTCGCTAGTCATCTGTAAATGATGTGAGTTTAGAAAATGTCTAGAAACCAAACTAAAAACATATCTGAAAATCTTAACAGTAGCAGTACTTTAAAAAATTCACTGTGTTTAGTGACTATAATGCTGCAAATTCATGGACTCCATGTAGTTTGCTTTGTGTGTGGATATATTCCATTATGCTGTACACTAATATGAAGAACTTGTAGATGGGTTAACACAAAGACAGAACGTTGAATATTCTACCATTACTCAGTTTTACTAAGTCTTCCTTTCCTGTGAGTTTTTTGTTTGTTTGTTTTGTTTTGCTTGTCACCCGTGAGGGTGTTTTATGCAAAATCCTTGACATTTTCAGGGCCTATGCTTGTAGAGCAGGTAAGTGCCTAAGGTGAAAAAAGTATTGCTATATCCCTGCTCCAGCTCAACAAGAGTGCCAAAGGATGGCTTCACTTTGAGATGTTAAGAAAAGTCATTCAGTATTTGAAAAAGAGTCAAGAAAAGAGTAAAAGGTGCTGTAGGAGCAGTATGCAGCAGGCTTCCTCACAGGCTACGTGGTTCCCCAGGAAAACTTTTATGTCTTTGTTGGCTATATGTACATGTTTGTGCATGCATCTGTGACTCTGTATGTGTGTTTGTATGTGCATGTGCGAACATGCCTGCATGTGTGCAATTTGTTTTATTTTATTGAAATGAAGTCTCACTTTGCAGCCCAAGCTAATCTCAAACTCACTGCAATCCTCAGGCCCCAAAATGCTGGGATTACAGGTCTGGGCAATCATACTCAGATAGTATGTTAACTATTTGTGGTAAGGAACTCCTGAGTCTACCCACAGATTCCATAAGTAAGTCACAGAACTCAGGAAAGCAGTTATATTTGTGGCTATGTCAAAGTAAGAATATAGATTATAATTAACCAAAGTATAAGAAGCACAGGCTAGAGTCTGTGTGGGAAATCAGGCATAGGCTTCTAGTGTTTTCTTCCAATAAAATTGCATAGATATTGCTTAATTGCCCCAATAAATTATGTGGTTGAAAGTTTCTACATTGTCATTTACTACCATAAGCTTCCAATGGCTCAGATAAAACAACATCCTTCTCAAGAATCATCTTCCAGTATTATCTTCCTTGAGTGGTTAAAGAATGAATGCGAGGTATGTGGCATGTGAACATCCCAGACCTTCTGAATCAGTTACCCAAGAGAATACTTTGCAGCTTGGTGAGGGTAATGGCCTCTAGCTGAAGAGCTGGTAGTGATGATGAGCATGATCGTCATTCAGCAACAGTGCTGAAGGATCTTCATGCAGGGATAAATGATTAAATGTGGTAGAAAAAGTCAACTTGGGCTTTATGGTTTTATAGTCCTAGAGAACACTGACCCAACCACCCCTCTTTCCCTTTCCTCCTACCTTTTCCTTTTCCCCTGATGCACTGAAACTAGGTTTTCTCATATGCCATTCAAGCACTCAGTGAAATTCCAGCCCTCCTTTTACTTTTAATTTTAAGACAAGATCTCACTAAATTGCACAAGCAGTGGCCTTGAACTTGTGTTTCTCCTGCCTCAGGCTACCCAGTAGCTGGGATTACAGCCTGGCTTCATGGTAATTCTCTCATTTCTTTGGCTGATTCTGTCATTGATGAGTTATTGAAATCCTTGTTACGTTTTCATTTTGCATTCATATGAGAATGATACTTTTAAATCTTTTAAATTTTTCCTTTGATTGTTTCCTTATGCACAGAGCTGGTGAGCCTGTATGTTTGGGACTGTATTGTTTGGTGGAGTGACTCTGAAATGATAGAAGTAGTCTAACCCCATCTTAAGTCATCATAGATATCATGACCTGTTCAAATAATATTATGTTCTGAATCTCTGGCCTCTGAGATTTCAACATAATCTTTGGGTGGCAAGAGAAGACACAGTTTATATCATAACAGAAATAAGAGAAGTAACACACAGAGGCTCGCGTCAGGTTATTCCTTCATGACTTTCCTATTTTCTGTCTCCAACTCTTTATCCTTTATCTCTTCTATAATTAAGACAGACATATCCTCTTTTGAATCAGCGATAAGGTTCTTGGCAAATGCTGGAAATGGTTTGACAGATGTTAAGTCGAATCCTGCTTCCACGTGACACCTCCTCCCCATGAAGAACTCTAAAGGGCTCTGACAACAAGGGATAGACTCAGATTTCTCATTTCATACCCTTTTCTTTCTCTTCCCAAAGCTAAAAGCACAGCAAGAACTTAACTTCAGACCCTTTCAACTTACTTTGATGAAGATGCTTCCTCCAATCTTAGAAATACAACAGAGATCATGTAGTCCAGCAAATTATCATACTTTATCAATTTTTTTAAATAAGATATTTTCCAGAGAGCAACATTGTTAACATTAATAGTGGGAAAAATAATTTATGTAACCACATTTTAACTCATGATTTCTCAAAAATGTTTCTTTTTGGTTCATTAATTTTATCTATTGATGAGGATATGGTTTTTGAAAATTTTCCTCACTCTTTGAAAGTGATCTAATATAAACAAATATACTATCTTTTCTAGTTAAATTAAAAATAGTTATAATCATTTAATTTACTTCTTAAAATTTTGGATATAATAAAATTATCCATGTCCTTTTAGAACTTTCAATTTCATCAAAATATATTCTTAAGCCTTTGTAAAAGTAATTTTTAAGGACCTTATCTCTAGTATTTCTCAAATCCTTCTTTAAAAATTTATTCACTTAAAATTACTATCTTTAGTCCTTTTGTGACATAAAAAGCTTGCTTCATATATGTTGGTTGTTTCTAGCCACCTTCCATAATGGTTTTCTTAATGAATGTGAGCAAAGATGATTATAGCAGAGTACAAGTATGGCTTATCAGTCATATGGAAGCTCAGGTCCTTAAAAAATGTAATAGAGACCAGGGGCTCAGAATTCAAATCCAGTATTAGATGCACAGCAAGGCTTTGGGCAGTCTGGACTACATAAAACCCAGGCTCAACTCCCTACCACCCTGAACGAAAAAGAATTTAAAAAAGAATCAGTACTTTCTACCCTTCAAGCACAGTAAAAGCTAATTGGGCATACCAAATGGAAACAAATGAAAAAAAAACAAAAGGATCATTATGGATTTGCTGATCATCCCACCCCTACCCTGACCTGGGTCTCTAGCATGCCAGGAAAACACTCAAGCATGACCCTAGGCCCTTGCCCAGCCTACTGTATGTTTTTTTAAAAGACTTTTCTACACTTCTAGTTTTCTTTCTTCTCAAGGTACATTAGTAATGGCATGTGGATTTCTTTCTTGGCTGTATCTGTCCAGTAACCAATGGCCCAAACTTTTAACAGGTCATGGTCATGGTCAGCATCTGGAAGCATGCCAGCTACAAACCTCTTTGTTGTTCTGCTAAAGGCTAAACAGTGTAGACTTCCTATGATAGTTTCATATTCATAAATTAGAATTTGCTTTTATAAGCCAGTTTGAAGTAAAGTTTAATATTTTCCATCAACAGCCTAGAAGACATTTATCTAGAACAACTAGCAAAGCATTTTCAAAAAACTATTTAGATCAATTTAAGTCTTTTTTTTTTCTTCTTCATCAGAGCTAAGTTGAGTTTATACTACACACAAGTTAAGCATGGTGTGTTTATTTGACTTTATTTGAGGATAGCAAAAGCCCGTTTATTTTCATATTTGGAGACAATTGCCCAGCTCAAAATCCTGAATGAGAAAAGGAACTCTTTTGAGGAACTGTCCATGTTCAATATTCATCATGAAATGGGTATTCAGGATGATTGTTCCACCTGCCAAGACAATCCCCAATAGAAAGACAGTTAAATGGTGGCACAGACGTGTTACCAGTATCCTTTGATAAGGTCATTCTCTCCCTACCTCTGTTTCTAGTCACTTGACTGTTTGTTTCCCCTGTACTTGCTTCTCATCTACCCTTAAGTCAGCACCTTTCCACGCTGTGAGCATTTACATAGTGGGCAAGGCAAGGTTGGCTGCAGCTACACCATTTCATTCAGAACAAAACAAGATAAGAATCCCACCTGCCTCTACTTACATTCTAAGTGTTACTGTTTGTAATAATGATGAGGATGATGAACCTACCCCATACTGTTTTTAAAATGAACATGATGATGATGATCCTACCTCTTAAGTTACAAAGGTGAAAATGTCTATAACAGTCAGAAGTGCATGCATTTCTGTCATGGAAAATAGCCAAAATTTATCTCTCTGCATCTATCATGAAAATATAAAATAAACTGGGCTCTCTAATGCCAAAAGTCAACAAAATAGCAGCAAAGAAAAGTCATAGGCCAGGACCTCTAAAAGACACAGTTTTTTGTTTTGTTTTTTAATTAATGGAGCTTAATCTTTGTATCACTTTGTTGATTTTCTAATTGTTTTTCAGCAGAAATGAGTCATATCCCCCCTAGTACTGTTAAAATTGGATGTTAAGTATTTTTAATGTAAATCAAACAATGTTGTTAGTAAAAAAAAATCAATAGGGTGGTAGACTCAGCCTATATTATTATTTCTTTTTAACATAATGATATTTTTAAGTATAAATAACATATCTTTAAGTGCTATCGATTAACTTATAGCTTAGTTTCCAGCAAGTTGTTATGTGTATTTGTGTTTTCTTATATGTTTTGAGGCTGGGTAGTATCTTCATATGTCAAGCAGTCTTTTCCACTGAAAATTCACATTAAGGAGCTATTTTATTATAGTAATTTAGAAAATCAATACAAGTCCATCCAGAATACTTTCTGACTCATGAAAAGTAGTGAAATCAATTGTGTTCTATGCATTATCTTAATGGGTGCTAAAGCAAAGACCAAATAAAGAAAATGACTGCCAACATGATTTGAGAAATCAGAAAGAGTAATGGGAAATGATGAAGAACAGAAAAAAAATGTGTTTATACATATGCACATTGGTGTATAGGCCACACTAGCTTTAGTTAAAAAAGACCTACAACATTAAGTAATAGAAGGCTACTATGGTATCTTGGATGAGCTTGACAACATCTTTACTTGGTGTAAAAAAGTTTCATAGAAAAGGTAACTGATAGGCAGAGCTTAGATCTCAAAATAATTTTTAAAAGATTTATTTTTATTATTTTTATGTGCATAGGTGTTTTGGCTTCATGTATTCATGCATAGAACCTGGTAAAGCCAGAAGAGGGTGTCAGCATCCTGAAAACTGAAGTTATAGATGGTTGTAAACTACCATGTGGATGGTGGGAACTGAACCCAGGTCTTCTGGAAGAATGGCCAGTAGTCTTAGCCACTGAGCCATCTCTCCAGCCTTATTTATTTACATATTTATTTTGGAAGACGAGGTCTTCAGTATGTAGCCCTTGATAGTCTGGAACTCATTAGGTAGACCTAGATAACTTTTAACTGAGAGAAATCCATCTGTTTCTGTCTTCCAAGGGCTGGGATTTAAGGCATGTACCACCACACACAGTTTATTTACCTAGTTTTCATTTATGTGTCTGAGGTGTATGTGTGTAAATTTATGTGTACCATATGCATGTAGGTGCCTTTGCAGACCAGGAGGGCTTTGAATTCCTTGGAACTAGAGTTATTGGTGATTGTGAGCTGCCTGATATAGGTGCTGGAAACTGAACTTAGGTCCTCAGAAGAACAGCAAGTGCTCCTAACCACTGAGCCATCTTTCGAGCCCTAAAGCCCTAAATCTTACAAGCAAGAAAGTATTTGACAAAAAAAAAAAAATCTAGATTTTGGTTTACAACCTGATATTCCTTCTACACTACACTACACTCTCCCAGAATTTTTAAAAAATAAATTTGCTCCAATTTGGGTATAGCTTTGATTTTTTAGTTAGAAGTAAAGTGTTATTTCACAGCTTGTGTTGTTGATGTAGCATGAAGGGTTAATTTTCTTTGTCTTCATGCCATCCCTTAACATAAGTGGCAGCTGTTCACCCAGGTACATCTACTATTCAGAGCACACTGCTTATCCTTCATCCTGGTGTTTCTGTGGGCATAGGCAAGGGTGCAAAGGAACCTCAATGGTTGGCACATGTCAAGCACTACTTGATTAATGACCCTAAGACACTTACATGGGCAGCAACACAAAGCGGATATTTTTATTCAAGGCTTCAATGTCCTTCACTTCTTCTTCAGTAAGAGAAAAGTCAAAGATCTGAAATAATAGAAGCAGAAGACAGGATATTTGTGAAGATGGGGTCAAGTGTGGAGTCAGGGAGTAGAGACAGTGTGGGAGAACCTCAGGTAGGGGTTAGGGTTAGGGGTAGAGTTAGAGGTCTCTGAAAGAAGGCTGGGAGAGCTGGTTTCCTGTATGTATGAATGTGTGGTGCAGCAGACTAGAGGCTGGGAGGACAGCTTAACTTCCAGCCCTGATTTTTTCTTGGAAGCAATTCTTCTTGAGACCAGTCAGACTTACTGAACAGTATGCATTTAAAACACCTAATGCTCCACATGGGACAAATGTTTTATTTGTCACATAAAATTCTGAATATATTTTAATTCTAGCCTATTGCTTCAGCCCGTTGAGTGTTGAGATCACAGGTGTGCTCCACTATTTCAGTTTCCCTTATCATTTTAAATATCTATTTTCAGTGACAATGATTTTCTTTCTCTATTTCTCACATTTATTTATTTAGTGTGTGTATGTATAGATGATAGTATACATGTGTCATGGCTCACATGTGGATGTCAGAAGAGAACTTACAGAAATTGGTTCTCTCTTTCCACCATTTGGCCTCTGGAGATTGGACTTAGGTTGTCAGTCCATTTATTTATTTATTTATTTATTTATTTATTTATTTATTTATTTATTTATTGTTAAGACAGGGTTTCTCCATATCCTAGAACTTGCTCTGTAGACCAGGCTGGCCTTGAACACAGAGAAGCACCTGCCTCTGCCTCCCAAGTACTGGGATTAAAGATGTGTCACCACTGCCTGGCATTTTTTCTATATTGTATACTTTGTTTATATTCTTGATTTGTAATTATTCTGTATTAACATTTAATGTTTTATTTTAACCTCATTTTTTAATATTTAATCTGTTTATAATTTATAATTAGGTATGTAGTATGTAATTCTATATTCTTTGTAAATAGATACTATTGAATAATAGACATGTATGGAATAAAAATGGGGAGGGTTCTCTTCACTCACTACCCCACTTTATTTCTCTTTTCAGGCACTGAACATATTAGGATAAAATGCAGCATATAACTATAGCATAACCACCTTTCTTATATATTAGTGGTCCTTGTGATATGTTCTATGAAAATATGTAGGTAATCTTATTTTTATTTATCTTTCATGGAATATATTAAATACACTTATTTAATTGACCCTCCATGGATTATTTCCAACTATTCTTTTCAGAGAATTTTTCTTTGATTATTTATTAACCAGATATTAAATTTCATAAAATAATAGAAGTAATTAAGAAATTGAGTTACAGGGGGCTGGAGAGATGGTTCAATGGTTTAGAGCATTCTTTTTGTTCTTGCAGAGGATTCATGTTCTATTTCCAGCACCCACATGGGTCACAATCTCCTATAACTCCAATTCTAGGGGATATGACAGCTTGTCTAGCCTCTGCAAGCACCAGGCATGTACATAGTGCACATACATACATACATACATACATACATATATATATGTAGGCAAAACACTGATACATATAAAATAGAATAACAAAATCTAAAAATATTTTTAATAGAATTACAAAAGCCGAGTTTCAAAAAACTATTAGCTCAAAAACAGTCCTCCCACAAATTTACTTCTTGCTCATAGCAGGCCAGTCTCTACTCCATGGCTCTACCATGGATCCTTCATGCTGATAAATGAAACAGATCTTACAAGGACACAGATTTCATAAAGTCAATAATGGAAGAAGATGTGAAGATTTATTTTAATCACAAGCACAATATTCTTAAAATAAGGAAGGACTAGGCCAATTTAAAATTTTACTGTGGCATGCATATATATATATGTATGTATGTATATATATATATATATTGAATAGAAGAAGGTTAAGATTACAATTCTCCTACAGATGAAAATTAATCTCTTTAGGATCATTCTCTAAAAGTCTCTATAAAATATAGGATTCTGTGCTGTACGTCATGTAAATTTGTCAAGTGTCTTTTTAAAAGCCAGCACTAATTTTGCTTCTTCTAGAATCTAGTGTACATAGGCAATTAGAATCTACATTTTTCTGTCAATCAATTAAGTTCATGTATTTTCATAAATTTTGGTTTTTAACTTCAAGATAAACTTCCAAATTCTCCATCTCCATGTTGTTTTTAATCATTTTCCTTGTTCAATGTAGTTTCTTTCTTTCTTTTTTTAATTTCATGGCACAAATCATCCTATGTGAATGGAGATTTCATATGATGACATTAAATTCTTAACTACCAGGTTATCATGACTGTAATTTGAGAATTTCAAAGGTAGAGGTAGAAGGATCAGAAGTTTAAAGCCATCCTTGGCTACACAGATGGTTTGAAGCCAGCATAGATTGCATTTGGTCCTCTCAGAAACACAAGCCAATGAACCAAATCCTTGCTAGTGTTCCCAAAACCTACATGTCATTGAGTTTCCCATGAAAGTAAATGTTCCAAGAAAGAGATAGAGTGTCAACCGGATGAAGTGAGTCTGAAATCTCAAACTGCACAAGGACTGGGAATGAAATACTGGAGTGTTACTCATGCAGAAGTCCCAGTAGCTCTGAGGAAAGCTGTCCCACATAGTCTGCCAGGGTGGAATCTCAATTTTAATGGGTCTAAGATAATAGGGGAAGTGCGCTGAGAGCAGATTTCCCTGTCAAGATGTTGGCCGCAAGTAGAAAGAGAATAGTGAAAATGGCCAGAGAGAAAGTCAGTCTACACTGGCTTTAAGTTTACAAGACTGGAAATCTTTCTGTCAGTGGGAGTTACACAGACAGAGTGTTTGATGGGCAGGACACACAGAAGAGGTATGTGCGAAACTGATGATGTACAGGAGCTATAGATGTAGCTCATCACATTTTCCAAGAACTTTCTCCATGGGCAACAGCAGATACCACCATATTTCCACATTTCCAAAGGTAACTCCCTTACCTGGAAATTTTCTTTTATCCTCTCATGATTAAAGCTTTTAGGGATGACAACCACCCCTCGCTGGATGTTGAAACGCAACCCAATTTGAGCCGCTGTCTTATTGTATTTTTTCCCCAGTGAGTTTAAAAGTTCATCCTTTAACAAAGGTGGAGAAGATAAATTCACCCTTGGAAAAAAAGAAAATGTATGTTATCTTTAGATGAGAGACTTCACCCTACTGCTGTTCCCATTCACTCAGTTACTGCCAGACACTCAGGTCACCTATAGTTAATTTCTCTGGCTATAAAGAATTATGGAATGAATAGTTGCCTTTACCTAGAAGATCAAGAAAGGCAGGTGATGCAGAGGACAAATAATACACACACACACACACACACACACACACCCCAAGCTCTCTCTCTTCATGTGTGTGATGTGGGGCGAAGAGTTTTACAGAGAGCTTAGTCTGAAGTAGACATATAGGGAAAGGCAGAAAGGCTAGAGAAGAAGAAAGTAGCTCAACTCTTGCTATCAGGGTAGACATTTTCCTAAAGATCCTTGGGGTTCATCAAAGCTATTGCCACTGTGTACTAAACTCAACAACCCAAAAGCTTTTAGAGCACAGCCAGAGAAACTCTGTATAACAATGCTTCAATATTTATTGAGTTTTGTCTCACATATCAGGCAGCAACAGGAAATGCCATATGTTGTAGAATATTATTTTAAGATGTGTTACATTTGTTTATACTGTGGAACATTTGTTTTAATGATGCAAAGAAGTGTTGCATTCTTTTACATTGCATTTGCTCAACTCTGTGACGCTGTGTCACTGTGCCTGTCTAGAATACCTGATGGTTTAATAAAGAGTTGAATGGCCAATAGCAAGGCAGGAAAAAGAATAGGTAGGGCTGGAAAGCAGAGAGAATAAAAGAAGAATAGGAGAAGAAACAGCAAAAGAACAAAGATCCAAAAAGAGAAAAAATAAAATAAAAACCAACAACATTTCTGCTTACCAACTTCGGGCTCTCATATTTCCATGTATGGCCTGATAAAGCTGAAAAAAACAAAAGTCAAAAAAAAAAAAAAAGAAAGAAAGAAAGAAAGAAAGAAAAAGGGCATGGCTCCTTTATGAGATGTTGCTATTCACCTGAAAGAGCTAAATAAAAAATGGTAAGCTAAGTAAAAACCACTGGAAATACAGGTATCGGCTTCCATAGATAGAAAGGTTTAATGCAGATCTGAGTCAGAAACCTCCGACTGGATCCTGCATTTATTAGGCTTGGCTTTCCTGACCCAAGATGTGAGCAGAACCAGCTGCAGGCAGATGTCCATACTGCTTAGCAGTTTTTTGCTCATGGAGAAAAAAAAAAAAAAAAAAAAAAAAAAAAAGCTAGATAATATGCAATAAAAGAGGTCCAGATGAAAAAAACCTGTAAACAGGTTCCAGTGTGTTTTACAATGTACATAAGATAAAAGAAAAGACAATGGGTATAGACAGTCATAGAAAGAAAGAAATAGATTAAAAGTAATAAATAGTATTTAAAGATAAAAGTAAAAGTAATATAAAAGAAAAAAGAAAGCCATATAATGATGGGAAATGGACAAGGAATCTGGATCCTGTATAATATTGTGTTCATTTTGAATTTTTTGATGGCTGATAGGCAAGAGACAGCTGCAGTAGACATGGAATTGTAAGCAGGACTACAAGATTGGACCAACCAACCTAGGTACTTTAGGGCTATCTTAACTTTAAAAAAGAAGTCAAAAATGTATTTTTCAAATGGAAATCAAAAATGCTTTGGAGTTATGTTCCTATAGAAGACAAGAGGTTGTGAATTCCTTCAGGATAACATGGACCATGTTTAATCAAGGGAGATCCCCTGAATCTTTACAGGGGATATCTATTAGCAAAGGTTATAGCTGATCTTCTCAGGACTTGTCCATTATCGCAAATTTTCTCAGGGACTCTGAAGATGCTTCATGCACAGTCAGCAGGAAGCAGTTTGGAGAACACTATACCCACATTCCCAAGAGGGGTGTGTGTTATAAAAAGTTTCTGCCCTGGCCTAACCCTGAGATCCAGGCCAACAGTCCCAAATAATCACACGAAGTCTTATATTAATTACATGTTGTTTGGCCTATGGCTCAGACATATTATTTGCTAATTCTTACTCTTAAATTAACCTATAATTAGCCATGTGGCTTAGTACTTTTTCTCATAGCAGCAGTTCCTCTGCATCTCCCTGGCATCTCTGCTCTGCTCTTCCTCTTCCCAGAGTTTTCTTAGTCTGGTAGTTCCACCCACACTTCCTGTCTGCCTTCTAGCCAACCAGTATTTCACTAAATCAGTAAGAGAGACAAATATTTACAAAGTACAAGAGCATAATCTCATAGCATTTCCCCCTTCCCCCCATTTTTGTTCTTCTAAAACAAAAATCCCAAATGTAATTTCCTTTGTATAGTTTTTTTCCTTCTCATTCTTATCTATAGCAACTTGTAACCAACACTGTAAACAAAGACCAACATCCATAATCCATTTGGGGGGAATGTAGGCATAGTTCTCTAGATTACTTCCTGCTGATTGGGGGTACTGGTTATCTTATGGGGATCCTAAGAAAATGCAGGATTATGGTCAAGTCCTGACTGAAGTTTTCTGTGAGGCTGGGTCATCTTCGTCAGTCTCCTTGAAGCTGTATTCAACTTTAGTTAACATATAATGAAAACCCAGAGCCAGATACTGGGTAAAAGCTGGAATATCAGAAACAAGCCACAGCCACCCAGCCAACTTCTCAGGCCTGTCTCCAGAAATCATCCAATCAAATGCCTCTGAGTCCCCAGACAAAGGGAAGCAATATCTCTGAGAAAGCTGAAAAGCTTTCTTCTCTTGCTCTACCCAGATCTCTTAAGTTCCTCTTTCCATATTTCTAAAGCTAGGATTAAAGGTGTGAGTTGCCCCTCCCTGACCTGGCTAGGTTCTGTAGTTGGCTGATATTTCAGATTAATTTTAGTAAGTATATATCACCAGCTTTATGGGAGGCTTTTATTTATTTGGTGGGTCATGGATGTTTGTTATATTTAAGGAAATATAGGAATATAGGATAAAAAGACAACTAATAATTTCAGATATTTTGGATTGGGGTAGGTTTTAGTATATTGATACAAATCCAAAGTTAATTTTGTTACACTGTATATATGTTTTTACTTTTGTTTAGGGTATTCTGTTTATAAAGCTCATTTAAAAATGCAATGTATAATTAAGAAATGACGTTAGTAGTCAATCTATAAAAATCAAAGTTGTATTCACATTAGGTATGTTTTCAAGGTTAAATAGGTATATTTTAAATAGATAAATGGTCTTCAAACACTTCAAACACCTATAGAATATGGCATTTAAAGTGTTTTGTTAACCTAAGGTTTTTCATGACAATGAGACACAGCTGCTTTTAGCAGCACTAATTTACTTCAGAGATGATAAACATTGAGTATAGTCCCTATAGAGTGTGCTTTCACTGTGGCAAGGTCAGCCAATGGGCAAAGAAACTGCTCTTGCCCATAACTGCTGACTATGCTGTGCAGACTAGACATGCAGGGTACACAGGAAAAAAGACGGTTAAACTTTGCCAAAACAAGGCAGGGAAGTTCTTAAAAATTCCTGCTTCATAGAAGATACTCTGCCAGACATTCTGCAGGACACAGAAGAAAGCAACTGATAAAATTTGCCAATATGAGGCAGAACAATCTTTCAAATTTCCTGCTTCACTGAAAAGTTTACAAGATATTCTGGGCCTATAGGCTGAGGATAGATGCTCTCATATATCAAAGGAACTTACTGTCCAGATAGTCAGATACCTCTGTCATTTCTAGAGTTTTGAAAGTTGCTTGCAAGGCACTTTCTGTTTACTGAAATAACATATTGTTCTGGGGCCTTTGGTCGAATTGGAAACCAGATAGTTTTATTTGCAGTTTTTCTTAGTTATGACAGAAAGTAAATTAGATGTAAAACTTTGGATTCACTAAGATAGGATAGATAAAACATTATTGTTCTCTAAGTAGACTTACTACAAATGGACAGAATATTATAAATGTAATTCTTACTTGCTGCTTTTGTCATGTATAGTTTTTACTATATTAAAGTTAAAATCTTTTTGTTAGATAAAAGGAGAAATATTGTAGAATATTATTTTAAGATGTGTTATATTTGTTTATACTGTGGAACATTTGTTTGAATGATGCAAAGATGTGTGTTGTTTTTCTTTATATTGCATTTGTTTAACTCTGTGAAGCTGTGTTACTTCTGCCTGTCTCAAACACCTGATTGGTTTAATAAAGAGCTGAATAGCCAATAGTGAGGAAAGAAAAAGAATAGGCAGGGCTGGCAGGCAGAGAGACTAAAAAGAAAAAAAAAAGAGAGAAGAAAAGAAGAAAGAGCAAGGAAACAAGGAGAGAAAGATGTTAGGGGCCAGGCACACAGCCACACAGCCACATAGCCACAAAGCCAGCCATGGAGTAAGAGTGAAAGGAAGCTATACAGAAGAGAAAGACTGAATAATTCATTGAAGAAAAACTGGCAAGAAACAAGCCAAGTGAAGGCCAGGCATTTATAATTAAGAATAACCCTTTTTGTGTATTTTTTTGTGGGAGCTGAGTGGTGGGCTTCCCAAACAAACAACAGCCATACTTTTAATGCAATCCACAGGTAACCTCCCTCATGAGTTTTCATTTGTTTACAGGGACCTTGACTTGAAAAGGCCATTTCTTGAAGATCTTATAGCCAGAGTCATTCTGCTTGGCTAATTCCCCTTGGTTTTGTGCCCTACCCACATGGAAGGAGATACTGCTTAAAGAGAATATAGCATTACTTACCACATTGGGTTTCGACAGGTCCCCAAAGGACTATATGCAACAATAACAATGTCATGCTGCTGGCAAAATTTCAAGAGTTTTGGTTGGGTGAAATATGGGTGGCACTCCACCTGTGTGGTTCCATTAGACACCAGAGAACAAAATTAAGTTCTGTAATCAAATGCAGTCCTACATAACTTTTTGAAAGTTACTTAGGGATGGTGACATGGCTCAGTGGGCAAAGAAACTTGTCACCAAGTCTTGTGACCTGGGTTCAATCCCTCCAGTCCACATAGTGGAAAGAGAGGACCAACTCTCTCACATTATCCTGTGACCTCCATACACATTGTGTGGCACAAAGATGCACACTAATAAAAAATGTAATTGAAAAAATTACAAAAAACCACAAATATGAATCGCTGTTCAGAAAGGCTGAACCTGATGTGCACTCACTAATACTCTCTGTTCCTTGCTTAGAGGAACATTGCAGGACACACAAAAGTTTTATAGTCTTTATTTTTATTTTATTTATTTTAGTCTTTCATTTTTATTTTATGTGTATGAGTGTTTTGCCTGAATGTATGTGAGCCCATCACAGATGTACAGTACCCACACAAAAACCAGAAGACAGTGTTGGGCTCCCTGTAACTGGAGTTACAAATGGTTGTGTGGATGCTCAGCCAAACCTCTGTCTTCTATATGAGCAACAGGTGCTCATAACCACTGAGCCATTGTTTCAGCAAATAGTATGATATGCTTGTGTTTACATGTAATAGAGCATCCATTTAAATCATGCTTTCTCTAACAGTGAGGTGAACATTTCCTCCATGGTTAATAGTCTTGGCAGTAGTTTTCTGTGAATTCACATCTGTTTATTTTGCTAATTTTCTATTGTCTTAGAACTTTTCTTTTTCCCATGAAGTAATTTACTTCATTTTGTCTTTTAATTCATAAATATATGGCTTCTTTTTTACTTAAAATATACCATCATCTTTTTTAGCAGCTTTCTCCTTAAGATTTAGGGACTCAGCCCAGGACTAGATGAGCACACTACCACTCAGTTGCACTGATCAAATTTTCTTTATGATTTTTTTATGGCTTCCTTTTCTACCCATTGTTCCAGAAAACTAAACTCTTCTATTGCATTTACAAATGAGTTCTGAGTTCTAACCTTGGGCTGTGCTGTAGGGGCAAAGCTTGCTTGTTTCTACATAGCCAGACAATTTTCTCAGACTTGAGAGATTCATGTCTTTGCCATAGGTTTGCGTTGCTTCATTTGGAGTAGGCTTTTATTATACCTTTGCCAGCCTCTAAGTATTTGTTTTCTTCTATTAATTTTCATCTTGGTTCACATGCCAACCTTGGTATATTATGTAGTTTTTGAGAGAGGGTGTTGGCATTTGGTATTAAACTGACCATCATCCTGGCTGTAGATTATGTAGTTTTTGAGAGAGGGTGTTGGCATTTGGTCTTGAATTCCTGGCCTGAAAGGACCTTCCTACCTCAGCTTCCTGAGCTGTATATTATTTTAAATGTTCTATATTACATGTGAATCTGGCAAGTCTCATTTCTTTTTCATTACTTTTCTTCTCTAAAAACTCATCTTTGTTTATGCCTGGATTTGAGCTTTCAAAATGGCTTAAACTTTTTTTTTCGTTTGAGATACATTCTTGCTCTATAACCCAGATTGGTCTCAAAGCCACTTACATCAGCTTCCCCAGATGTACCCCCCATGCCTGACTGGTTTTCTGTTTTTATTCTTTTTTCTTCTTTCTTTCTTTCTTTCTTTCTTTCTTTCTTTCTTTCTTCCTTTCTTCCTTCCTTCCTTCCTTTCGAGATAGGGTCTTACTCTGTGGCATCAAGACCAGCCTTGACCTTCTATGCAGCTTGGAGCTGCTGCATAACCCAAGCTGACCTTCTATTCATGATTCTCCTATGTAGCTCCCAAATGCCCAGCCTTTTTCTTAAAAGATGTAAATTGAAAGAAGTGAAAGATTGGCCTAGAGTCTTAGACTATGATTTCTGTGGAGCATCTGGAAGACTTCCTGCTGTAAAGTCCAGGAGCCTTGTTATCACTTAAAAATTCTACTGGCTGCCTCTCCCTACACAGTGAAGGCTGCTCTGCTGTACCTGGTTGATGACTGGCTTGTACTTGAGTCCTGGCTTGTTCAAGATGAGTTCCAGCTGCCTGCGGTTAAAATTAGATACACCAAGGGATTTCACCAAGCCAGCGTCTTTGCAAGCTTCCAGGGCCTATGGGTAAATGCCAACAGTTGACAAAGATGCCCCCAGGAAGCAAGAATAAATGTGTACAGTGCACACCCCCAAAGAGATACATATTATAAAAACTCAAAAGAAAATGCATTTTGACAAATTCTAATATATGCACGTTCTAGTAAAATAATTTACCCTATACATTTATAAACACCTTCAGTAGAAAGTCAATGCTAAAAAACTGTTTAACATTCAGCTATCCAGAACAGAGAAAACAATGACTCAATTTATGGCATTTGTCAATTCCTGTCAATTCACTTTATTACCGGGCTGCATTCAAGCCAGCTGACCCTGAAATTAGACCATGGAACTAGAAAGAGATTTGCAGAGTCAGATTTTGCAAGTTGGCATGAGCTGGTTTCAGCACACAGTTGAAAAGACAATCTGTCCCCCTTCGATATGCCAGGCCTTCCTATTGCAATGTTGACAGCATATTTTATGGATCAACTTCAGCATTCCCCAATCTGTTCCACTGATACAGGTGCTGTGTTAATGCAGCACTATACGATTTCTGTAACTATGGAACAATTCCAAGTTTACTGTAGCTCCTTCACTGTCTTTTTTAATTAATATTTTTAAGCTTATTTTTTTATGGGGCTGGGGAGTGGCTCTTAGGACAAAAGTCACCACCCAACACCCATGTCACACAGCACATAACTGCTTGTAACTCCAGCCCTCTGCTGGCCTCCTCAGGCACCCACAGACACAAGTAGATGCTCATGGTGAAACAATGAAAAATCATTAAAAATTATTCTTTAAAAATTTCATATATATATACATATATCTTCCTCATCATATACCCTCCTACCCTTTTTTTCTACGTTCTTTGGGGGCATTACAGATATTTGTATTTCCATATAAATTTTAGCATTTTTTAAAATTTCAGTGTTTTTCTTAAATATATGACATATAATAAATGTCATCTTCTTTTTTCTTTATTTACTTTGTATTTATCAAGAAAAATAGTAAAATGAATTTAGAATGCTGAGAAGTTAACAATAACTATGAAGAAGTTAAAAATCGTAAGCATGACTTATCAAGGGTGATAATGCAAATAAGATTGCTACACATATATTTACTTTGTGTTCAGCTTTCCCTCTGAATTTTTTTTCCATCCCTGTATATCCTTATTCAAGGTCCCTTCCCTCTCCTGCCACATCAGGTCATTTTTTCTTCTCCACAACTCCCCATCCCCTCCCTGGGGAGGCAGCAGACAGTCCTATAGTCCCACTGACCCAATAATGCTTGGATCAGTCTCCACTCCTGGCAAATCCAGTTTTGTCCCCCGTCCCTCAAGAGTGAGTCTGGTGTTCCTATAGTTGGAATGGGTTCAAAGGGTCAGTCCAGGGTGTTTCTGATCCCAAGCTGTTCAGTGGTTCAGTGAGTGTTTTTTTAAACTAGGATTATATTGAGTTTTTAGATGAATTTGGAGAGAATTAACATCATAACACACTGGATATTAAAAAATGTGGTATATTTCTTCACTCATTTAGATCTTTGATTTCTTTAGTTATATACTATAGTTGTTAATGTTGAAAGCTTATACATGTTTTATCAAATTTCTGTCTAAATATTCAATATTGCTTTTTCAAAGATTCAATTTCTAATTGTGTGACACTAGCATATGGATTGCGTATAGTTGGTTTTATTTCCTTTTTGTCTTATGAATTATTTATATGTGTTTCTTTGTTCCTAAATATTTGATGTTGCTCTTGGTTTTAGATTTCACTCCAGCTTAATAAGATCACACAGTTTGCATAACTGGCATACTTAAAAAAACACTCAAATGTTGTGTGGATGGTAAAACAGATCATTGTGCCACAGTTTCCACTGGGACTAGAAAAGTGATTTTTCTATTGTGTGAGTTTTATTTGTTTGTTTGTTTTAAGACTTATTTGTACCAAGCTTTTACTGGGTGGATGGAGGAGAGGTCACCAACCAGCTCCCAAATCATGACACAGAGACATCTTATTAGTTATAAATGCTCTGCCTAGCCTCATTTCTCCCTAGCTCTTTTAACTAACATTGACTTGTTTCTCTCTATCTGCCTTTCGCCTTGGGCTTTTTACTTTCCTTTTCTTCTGTATAGTGTGCTTTCACTACTTTTCCTGTCTGCTAACTGGAGGCTGCCTGGCTGGCCCCAGGTATCTCCCGAGGGCATCTTTCATCTCCTCTCCTTCTTTGATTCTTTCTCAGCCTAGATTTCTCCTCCTAATTTTTCTCTCTCCCTGACAGCCCTGCCTATCCTTTCCTGCCTAGCTATTGGCTGTTCATCCTTTTATTAGACCTCTTTTAAAATTAGACCTTTTTAATGGTGCCTTAGGCAGGGAAGGTGGAACAAATGCAACACATCTTTTCTTAATTAAACAAATGCAACATAGGCAAATGTAACAACCTTTATATAGTTTAAGTGATATTCTGTAACATAAACACATTCATTTTTATTTATGAGTATAGATGTTTTGCCTGTGTACATGTCTGAGCATTGCATGTGTGCAGTGCCCACAGAAGCAAAAAGAGTGCCTCAGATCTTCTGGAATTGGAATTATGCACAGTTGTTAGGTGTCATGTCGGTGCTGGGAACCAAACCTGAGTCCTCAGCAAGAGGAACAAGTGCTTTTAATCACTGAGCCACATTTCTTTGGATTAAAACTAGCCTGATACATTTTTCTATAGTTTTTTTCTGTTGACATGCTTGTGTCTTCTTATTTAAAACTATGTTTCTCTCTCTTTCTCTCTCTCTCTCTCTCTCTCTCTCTCACACACACACACACACACACACACACACACACACACACTATGTAATGGAACTTGAATTTTTGCACTTTGGCAAACTCTAGCTTTTCATTAAGGTGCTTATACTACACATATTCTATGATTATTGATATCTCTAAGATTTTCAGATGGGTTTTGATTTTCTGTCATTTTCATCTGTTTATTTCCCTTTTTTCTTGTCTTCTTTTCCACTGAGTACTTTTTATTAATCTAGTTTATTCCCTCGACTGATGTATTTACGATATTCCAGGTTTAATATTTTTTCCCACCTAAGTATTTCTTCTTGATATTTTGAGATCTTATTATAACCATGAAAAATGTGAAAGAAATAGGTTGCATTTTCTATTTGAGGGTTAAATAAGACAGTGGAAACACCATTTTTAAAGACAACTGTAAAAATACCATTTAGCAAAAATCTCTTCCCAGGTCAGCATCTTTTTTAAAATCAAATTATGTTCAAGGCTACAGTCTATGTAAGTTTTCCTTCTGTTTATCAATTGCTCACTAATGTTTAAGTCAGCCAAAGGCATAAAAAAGGTGAGGTTGGGCCTGACCATGTCCATCAGATGAGGTACAGGACCCTTTGATGAGAATAAAGCTGGTGTGATTCCTTATTTGATAGACCACCAACACAACCCTCTGCAGAAGAAACATTTCTGTATTGCTAAAATATCTCAGATTATGTGGTCATTTTCTTGAAATCCCAGACCTATTTCCAGTGCCATGTTAGTATGGGCTTCCTTCTTTCTCTTTTGTATGCTATAACCTGCTCAGCTCTTTCTCTCTTCAAATACTGTCATTTTATCTACATCCTATTAGCAAGAAATTCTAATTTTATTCTTTCTATTCCTTAACTTTTCCTTTCACATTGAGTGTTTGTTTCCTCTTCTTAATATTTGAGGATTTCTTCCTTCTGATTCTTAAATTCTATACTCTTTCTGCGTCTCAGCTGGTTCTAATATGTATTCTCATGTGTCTTACTGAGTTTTAAATGTTTCCTTGCTAGTAATTTTGCTTGTTTGCTTAAATGTTATTCAGGTAGCTGATATTGGTTTTTAATGTTGTTTAACAAAGCTTCTTGGTTCTCTGCTCTGTTTATATTGGGATATATCACTGAGATAATTTTCTTCTGAAGCAAATATCTTGCTACTTTAGGTCATGAACTCATTTTCTTTTCCAGGTAGCCCCTTACAAGGGAGTGCAAGGCCCCCAAGTTCATCACAACAATAAAACCGGTGGATATAAGCTCTGGGTATAAAACATCTCTCCAGTCAGCTGCATGGTTCAGACCCTCAGCTGTTACCCCGTCCTGGGGTGAAGGGAATAGACAGAAACCTTTACCCATCCTCACTTTCTTGGCAGGTGGAGGTGAGGTGGGGTACTGGTGGAGGTAGGGGTAAGGTACAGTGGGGGTGGGGTGCTGTGCAAGTGAAGATGGAATGGTGAAGATAAATTGATGCTTTAGAATAGGGCTTCTGCACTGATCCATCCCCAGACCAGCACAGTGCATCTTTTCCCTAAATGCATTCATTTAATTTCCTTATGTTCCTGTGCTTCCCTCCTTCTGTACTCCTGGGGGAAGGGCCAGAAGCTGGTCCAGAAATGGAACTGAAATCTTTAGCTTTCCAAGGGTATTTTGAGTTCATTTCTTTTAGATATCACATTAATTTTTAAAACTCAATTTTAAACTAGTGAGTTATCACATTTATGTTTTAAAGTGCTATTTTAGTAGAACACATTTTCTGTACTTCTCTTTCCATTTCTGGAAATTATTGTCTTAAATAAGAAAAAAATAAGAATTTTTCTCCACCAAGGGTGGATGACATTGCTCAGTGGATGATGAAGGTATTTGCCTCATGACCTGAGTACAACTTTCAGGACCCATTTGATACTCCAATATATACCTTGACTTCCATGGCATATGAATGAAAGGGCGCACGCACACACACATACACACAGCACCTACAGGTGGAGGTTTACATCTCTGTGTGTGGCTATAAATTCTGTCACTGTCAGGGCTTGTGCAGTAATAATAAGATTCATAAGTAATAATGTAGGCTTTTTACAATAGCTACAAACTTTTACAACAGATATCCACATGAACTCACCTTCCAAATGGCGCACAGATCTGTTTCGCGGTATAACCATTGGCCATTTTCATCTCTAGGATGTGTATCCTCTCCAGGCTATAAAATGCAAAACATTTATTTATATCTAAGAATTAAAAATAGAAAATTTAAGAACTTGTAAGTATACTAATATATTGTGGCCCTGCAAATCAAGCTTACCAATTTATCTTCTTTTCTAATAAATGCTATATGTATATAGAATATTATAGTATCATATAAAATACATGTATATTTGTATAAAATTATATACCATATAATATAATACTTTGTTAATGATATATTATATGTAATTATACCATCACAGAATATGATATTTTATAGTTGCAAGGGTCCCTGTGAGTGTCACAGCAGGCAGGGAAGTGATCCAGGTGTGGTAAGAATGAAACTCGGTTTAGCCTGATTTAGTTAGTCAATACCAAGTCAAACTTCTTGGTGACTGACACCAGTTAGTTTATTTTAGCCATATGTAATCACAGAACAATTTTGGGAAAAAAATTCCTGGTAACAACACAGTCTCAAGTTGCAATGAACTGAAATATTTTCATTGAAACTCTTTACAAAGTAATCTAGCTTTTCCCATAAAGATGTGTTTTGTTAAACTCAAGAAACTGGAGCCCAAAACTTTGAATAACCCAATCAAAAAATGGGGTTCAGAACTAAAAAGGGAATTCTCAGCAGAAGAATTACAAATGGCTGAAAGGCACTTGAAAAAGTGCTCATCATCTTTAGCCATCAGAGAAATGCAAATCAAAATAACTTTGAGTTACCACCTTACACCTTATCAGATTGGCTAAGATAAAAGACACAGATGACAGCCTATGCTGGAGAGGTTGCAGAGTGGAGGGAAACACTCCTCCCTTGTTGATGGGAGTGTAAGCTTGTTCAGTCACTCTGGAATGCAGTATGGCGATTTCTCGGAAAACTGGATATCAATCTCCCTAAAGATCCAGCAATACCACTACTGGGCATATACCCTAAAGATGCATATTTGCACTCTAAAGGCATTAGCTCAACTATGTTCATAGCAGCATTATTCATAATAGCAAGAACCTAGAAACAACCTAGATGACCCTCAACAGAAGAATGAATTAACACACTGTGGTATATCTACACAATGAAATATACTCAGCAGTATATATAAAAAATGACATCCTAAAATTTGCAGGCAAATGGATGGATTTGGAGAATATCCTCCTGAGCAAGGTATCACAAATACAGAAAGATAAGCAGGGGATGTACTCACTCATTAGTGGACTCTAAACAAAAAAACAAAAGCAAAGCATGTCCAAGCTACAAACCACAACCACTGTACAGTTTGGGCTCTGAAACACCTTGGACCCCATTCCTTTCAGAGGAACACCTGACCCAGCCTTGATGTTGGGACGAGGAAAGCAAATCTGCCTGGAGTGGATGCTGAACTAAGCCATCTTGGTACCTTGGGACCTTGGGGCCTCCTGCCTTTGCTGGGGAGGATGTAAAGTGATGTAGAGAAGAGAGAGTGATGAGGAGGGGAAAGAGGAGGAAGGGAGTCTAAACAAGGGGATACATGGATAAAAAATATGACTTTATTCATAAAAGTAATAAATTTAAAAAGATATGAGATCCTTTAAAAAAGGAAAAAAATGATACAGATCTGATAGGATAAAAGGTTAGATTATTGAGTCTACTCTGAGAAAAAAATAGAAAATATGGATATGATAGGATATAAGGCTACATTATTGAATATACTTTTAAAAAAGCAATTACTAGTTTAAATATTTTACATTGGATTGGATTTTTGCATATTGATACAAACTTGAGATTGTTACTGTACATATATTTCTACTCTTGTTCAAGGTATTGTACCTATGAAGCTCATCTAACATTATAAAACAAATTGCTAGTCCTTGAAAGTTATTATTACCAACTAATTAGGATATAAAGAAATACAAGCTAGTAGTCATTACAATCAAACTTATAGTCATATTACATATGTTTTCAAGGTCAAACAGTAATATGTTTAGATAGACAGGTTGTCTTCAAATACTTCAGAGCTCTTCAGAATATGGCATGTAAGGTATTTTAATAACATAGGTTCTTTTTGTTTTTACGACAATGAAACATGCCTGTTTCTGGCAGTACCAATCCACTTCAGAGAAGATGATGGGCACTGAAGAAACTCCAAATGGAGTTTACATTTGGTAGCAGAAGTTAGCAACTGGGTAAGAAAGTGCTCTTGCTTCGACTACTGACAGTATGATGTCTGAAATGAACAAGCAGGACACATAAGAATTGCCAAGTTTCCAAGACAAGGTAAAAAGGTCTTTATGAATATCCTGCTTCATGGAATAAGTCTGTCAGATATGCTAGGCCTGCAGGCTGAAGATGGATGCCCCAATGCTGCAGAGGAACCTTGGGTGACTGGCCAGGCAGCCTGATGTTTCTGTCATTTTTCACATTTTTTTGAAAGTCACTTGCTTGCACTTCCTGTTTACTTAGTTAATATTATTTCCTTTTTGTGTCTCTGAGGGAGTAGAAGAATAGATATAGTTTTCTAGTTGCAGTTTCAGAAAAAAAAAAAAACCTCACTAAGAGGTATAAAGTATATAAGTTTGAGAGATATCAAAGATAGTTTTCAGTTGCTAGTACAAGTTAGATAAAAAGTGAATTAGGTATAATTCATTGGACTCACCAAGATAGAATAAATAATAAAATATTTGAGTTTGTCAATTGTTAATGGACTGGACATTATTGATGTAATTATTGCATATGTATTACATATATATTTTCTTAAATTAGTTATAACCTTTCTTTTTATTTTTGACACAAAAGGAGATATGTGGTGATACATTATATATTTAATAAAAATAGTCTGGAATATCGGAGGACAGACACTCAAGCCATGAAGGTCAGAGAGTGGGTGACCCATGCCTTTAATCCTATCACTCAGGAGGCAGAGATCTGTCTAGATCTCTTCTGAGTTCAAGGCCAAACACCCGGCAGTAGTAGTACACTCATTTTTATTCTAGCTCTAGAAAAGTTAAACCAGAAAGTAAGATATCTGGGCAGTGAAAAGAAATATAAGGCAGAAGGAGGCAGAAGTTTCCCTCTTTTGCCTATGCAACCAGTCAGTGTGAGGACTCACGGAGACAGGACCTACTCTGTTCAGACTAAGGAGTGGGCTATGTGAGAAGTGACTGAGGTTTGGTCCCTGTCTCTCTGATTTTTTGGCTTTTCCCAATATGTGGCTCTAGGTTTTATTAGAACATCAAATAGAATTTAATACATCTATATATGTATCTATATAGATATATATCATACAAACATATATTTATGTACATATATTGTCTGCACACACACATATGAGGTCATAAATTAGAGAACAGGGAATTTGGGGACATGGAAGGAGTTAGAGGTAGAAATAATGCAAATACAGTGTACTCATATATGAAATCTTTTAAATAAAATTATTAGCATACTAAAAAAGAAATAAAGAAGGAACAATTGGCTAGAACACCTGCTAGGTTCTAGACTCAGCTTGAGACTTCCAGTCTCCACCAGCCTGCTGGTGGTTAGTTATTTTTAAAATCTTATAATGACCTGTTGTTGTTTTGAGGCAGAGTTTCTCTGTATAGTTCTGGAACTCCCTTCACCTCCAAGCTTATCCATTACTGTACACACACACACAAAATTCCCTAAGTATTCCTTAAATAATAACTCAAAATAGTTGCCTAACAGCTTACTGGACCTCAATATTCTATGAGAGCTATTTAACTTTTGCCAACGTATGGGCAGATAAAAAGAATTTCCCTATCTCTTTTCATATCTCAACTCTAAATCTTCTCTTCTGGCTTTCTGTTCTCCCATCCATCTGTTTCTAGCTACACAACCAGATCCTTCACTAGAACCCCCACCTTTCAAATCTCAATACTCATAGTCAGCTCTTTCAACCTCTTCCTTTCTGGGAACTCCAAACCTGGTGCCTACATCTAGCCCACAGTCACTCGCTCTTGTACTCCTAAGGATTCTGATCCAGTTCTTGCTCTGCTGGAAGGGTCTGACATAGATGGGACGGTGAAAGTTTATACCCCGTGTCCTCTGTCAGAACTTTCTCAAGTGGCAAAAAAAAATTAGGCTTTTATAGTTCTAACTCTACTGTCTTTATAAAAAAATTCCAGTATATCACTCAATCCTATAATCTCACTTTTGATGATATATATAAATAATCTCCTCCCCAAAGAACAAGGTCAGTTTGAGAACAGGCCTGAACTCATGCAGAGAGGTTCATCAGATAAATGCAGCACACACACACACACACACACACACACACACACACACACACACACACACACCTGGGAGCTGAGGCTGTTCCAGATGTAAACCACCACTGGAATTATAATGCATCAAGGTGGGTCTTAGCCAGAGACAATTTTGTGACCTGCTTACTGGCAGGTCTGCATAAAACTGCTCTAAAGCCTGTCAATTTTTTAAAAAATGCGAGAGATAGTACAAGATAAACAGGAGAATCCATCCAGTTTTTATAACGCCTCACAAATGCTCTCTTACAGTATACTAACTTAGATCCTGAGAGCCCTGAGGGAAGGCAGCTTCTCATGACCCATTTTTTTTACCCAGAGCTACCCTGACATCAGAGCTAAACTTAGATCTCTTGAGAGGGGACCATTGACTCCACAGGCAGAAGTCTTAGCTCTGGCCTTTAAGGTGTATCACAGGAGAGATGAGAAAACATGCCAAGAAAAATACCTCCTGCTGGCAAAAGCTATCTGACCAGCTCCTTCGTCTCTTCCCATGGCAAGCAAACCTAGACCTCCTGACCAGCTCGGCCATTGGTCTTGCTCTTGCCCGGTCTTGAGAAAGCCATCCAAACCTTGTCTTGGGTGCCATAAAAAACACTGGTCTAGTGACTGTCCCTAAGCCCCAAGTGGCAGGATGACATTACACATAGACCACTCCCTGACTGATCTCCTAGGCCTGGCCATGGATGATTGATGCTGCCTGGGCTTACCTAACTTGACCATCTTCATCACAAAAAGGGAGCCTCATGTAGTCATAATGATATCAGAGCAGTTCATCTCCTTCCTCGTGGATACCTGTGCCCATACTTGGTCCTGCAGGAGTTTTGGGGGTTCTACCTCTCTTTCTAGCCTCTCCATCATTGGGGTGGGAGGCAAACAATTCCAGCCTCATCAGACACCACCACTTAATTGTATTTTCAGAGATATCCCTATCACCCACTCATTTTTGGTCATGCCAACCTGTCCTATATCCCTAATAAAAAATGAATTTTTTTAGCTAAAGAACTTTCATTTCTTTTAATCACCACATTTGCCTAAATCCAGACTTGCCAGCCACACTAGCTGCTCCCTTGCTTTTCCTGCTATCCACTCAGCTTGTCAGCTCCAGACCCCTATAGCCTCTCAGGTGGATCCCCAAGCATGGAATACCCAGTATCCTTGTATCACTCAAGACCTTTTCTGAAAATTCCTCATCTCTGAGTTTTTCATTCCAGCCTGCTTATCAGAGCAAAGTCTAGAGGGTTACTGGCAAATAAAAGGCTCTGTGATATTTTGTAGCCTTGCTCTTCCCTCCCCTCAACCTCACTTCTAGAGAATGAGAAAACCCAAAAGCCATCTTACCACCAAAAAAAAAAAGTTGGCTGCCACCCCCTGAAGACTACAGAAAAAGAATCAAGAGCCATTTTTAGATCCCATAACAAGTAAAAGAGACCATTCTCCCCCCTAGGACCTAAAGGAAGGAACCAGAAGCCATTTTAACCTTGGCAATGGGTAAGCAAAAACCATGAGACATTTTAACCTCTTTCCAGCCTTAGCCCTAGCAGAGATCCACAAACTTTATTGTGAAGTCAGTCACTAGCCACTCGAGTCCCCTAGAAGAAAGGAACACAAAACAGCTACCTCAAGGTTTATTTAAAGGACAGACAAAGCCTAACTTAAGGGTATACATGTCCCAATTTCAAACCTTTTTTCTCTCCCTCTTTTCTTCTTCTTTTAATCTGACCTCCAGACTCCCATAATATCAGAATACCTTCACTATATCCTCTAAATTCTGTCACTTCCCAAGGTTCTCTTACTAGCTCATAGTTCTTTCTGAGCTCCAGAAAATCAAAATTCATCATCACATACCTTAAACTCACCTGGACCGCAGGAAATCAGCCACAAAAATCCCAGCAGACTGACCACCAGTTCTCATTTCCCAAAAAGACAAACTTTGCCCTTAAGACAGTTTAAAGTAGCCTTAAAAAATTGTCAACATTGTTCCTGTTATCCATTTACCCCTACCCTCCCCCTACATAAACCTGGCTTTCTTTTTATAATAAACACAAGGGTGAGATATAAAGATTTCTGGCACATAGCAGCTGTGTGGTAAACATGCTAGTCTGATGACCCAACATGATGCCAGGTTAGATTTAAGAAGTCCCGGCACTAGCAGCCATGTGGTAAAGCCAACATGACACCAGCACAACATGCTACATACAAAGGGTACGCCCCTAGGTGTGGCTATATAAATCTGTGTCCACTCCTTCTCTTATAAAGAGATGCCACGTGAAAGCCATCCTTTTTTCTTTTTTCCTTCATACCCACCTTTCCTAAGTAAACTCTAGTGTGGCAGCTGGTAGTGTGTCTGTTCTCATGTGCAAAACCAACAAAGTTGGCCTTGAACTCAAAGATCTGCCTGTCTCTACCTTCAAAGTGCTGGGACTAAAGGTGTGTGCCCCCATGATCTCGCTTAATTACATTTTAATAAAAATTTTTGTGTGTATGTAACCATACCATGACTTTTTTTGTGAAGGTTAGAGTATTGGTTTTACATGTGAGATCAGACTCTACACTACCAGCACCACACTAGAGTTTATTCAGGAAAGTTGCCAGGTGAGTACAAGGGCAGAGAATCTTTCATGTGGTCTCTTTAAGAGACCTAGTGGGCACAGATTTACATTGCCACACCTAGGGGTATGCCCTCCATATGTGGCATGTTCTGATAGCACCATGTTGAGTTATCAGACTAGCACATTTACCATGTAGCTGCTACGTGCCAGGAGTCCTTACATAGAGAACAACATTGGAATTAACGGCTTCCTTCTACTATATGGGTCCATGCAGTGGGTGCATGTACCCTCTGAGCCAACTCACCTTGGGCTTCTTGGCCTCCATTACTTTGAGGCAATAAACTTCTGTTCACTTCAGCCACTCAATTTCAAATATTGTCATAACTACATAAAGCATTTGGAGAAGGGGATGAAGCAAGTGCACAATAACCATGTTATTCCTCAATTTATTCCTAAATTCTTCCTTCTATCATCTTGCCTTTATATGTCCTGTGGTGATATGTTAACATAATCAATAAAACCTGGAATATCAAGAGGTCAACCCACAGTCAAAAACTAGACAGACATAGATCCAGGAGTTCTGAATCTTTGAGTACAAGGACAAACAGCTGGGCTTCAATGGCACATACCTTTAATCCCCCACAGGGAAACTCGGGAGTATTATTCTATGCCTTAATCCCTTAACTTCAGAGACAGAGATCTTTCTGTGTTCTGAGTTCAAGGCTCACTACCAAATAGAGTAAATCATGCCTTTAATCCTAACCTGAATGAGAAACAACTGGGAAAGCAGGGTATTTAAGGCAGGCTTAAAAAAAACAGCAGAAATTAGAAGTGACCAGGAGTGAGGCTGAGGAAGCTGGAAGATTTGACTGTGGTGTGTCCTTTCTCTGACATTTCAGCCTTTCCCTGATATCTGGCTCTGAGTCTCTTTTATTACAATCAGAATTTGTGCTACACTATCTTTTGGTAAAAACATTTTCCCCATTGTTGTACTTTGAGACTCAGAAGAATTATCAAGCCAACAGCAGCTTTATTGGCCATTTTAACAACCTTCTGTGGAGTCTTGTAAGAAAGATGAATGTATTCATTTGCTCTTAGGCTTTTAAAATGGCCACCAAAATGAAGCTTCACTAAATCTGAATCTTTCTGCTTTTGGATACAATGCAAAATGACAGAAGGTCATAGCTGAACCTTGTAGTGTTAGCAGGAAGGTATAGAACATCACTAATTAGCAATGGCTGATTTAGTTCATCCCTCTTTTCCATTAGGTGTTCTCAAGAATAATTGCAGAATGTATAGAGACTGCAACAGTCTTAGATGAGAAGGAACATTCTGGAATAGCCTGGACACTCATCCTGTGTAGTTTTTCTTTTCTTTTTCTTTTTTTAAAAAATATTTATTTATTTATTTATTTATTTATTTATTTATTTATTATGTATATAGTGTACAGAAGAGGGTACTAGATTTCATTGTAGATGGTTTTGAGCTACCATGTGGCTGCTGGGAATTGAACTCAGGATCTTTGGAAGAACAGTCAGTGCTCTTAACCTCTGAGCCATCTCTCCAGCCCCCCTGTGTAGTTTTTCTTCAGAGTGTTCTGCAAGGTTTGAGCTCAGCTTGGCATATTGTCCTTAGGGATTAAAAGTGTTCTGAAGTTTCCCAGTTCTAGCTGTGTCTATTGCTGTGGGATGGTCTTTGTGTATGCTGTGAATATGTGTTGCTACCATTGATTAATAAAGAAGCTGCTATGATATATGGCAAGGCAGAACATAGCCAGGTGGGAAATCCCAGAGAGATACAGGAAGAAAAAAGGCAGGGTCAGAGTTGACATTGTGAGCTGCCACCAGGGAAGCAAGATGTAATGGAGCAGGTAATGCCATGAAGCCATGTGGTAAGAGACAGATTAATAGAAATGGGCTGAGTTAAGTTTTAAGAGCTAGTTGATAATGAGCCTAGACTATAGGCCAAACAGTATGTAATTAATATAAGCCTCTGAATAATTATTTTGTAAGTGGCTGAGGGACCTCAAGTGTGAGAGATTCTTCTGGACTGTGGGGCTAGGCAACACAGAGAAACTTCCAGCTACAACTGGTGCTCAAATGTGATGGTAATAATTTCCACCTAAAACCTGAGAGAACTTCTTAAAAGTTATAAAACAGAGCCACGAACAGCCTCCTAGTTCATGTTTTTCATTATGGGCTCCTATACTGAGATGTGTCCCCTGGCCATGGATGGGCTTCATTGGGCACATGAACTCTATAGGTCTCTCATGGGCCTCAATGCAAAGAGGCTTCTTTTATTCACTCCCTGCAGGATTGAGAGCACAGCCTTGGGTTTAAAAAACAGTTCCAGGCTATTTAATGCTACTTCCCAGAATTGAAGGGATAAGTGTGACTGACTCCTTGGTACCTGTACCATGCTGAAAGGCTGAACAGAACATTGCCAGCATCCAAAGCTATCTTTCATCCTAAGCATACATCTTAACAGTTTAAAAACACTCCTGATCAGAAAAGGATCACAGATACAAAATTACAGATACACAATAAAGACAGATTCTTATTGGGAAAAAAAAACCTCTAAATATATTACAAGGTGTTCAAAATATATGTAGACTTGAGAGAGAAAAGAAAAGGCGTAGAGGAAGTCCTTAAAAATACAGAGTAATAAAAATATAAGCTATGTAAAGATGAAAAATACGCAAAAATTTAGATACTGTATATTATCATGTAGTCTTTGGGATTTTTAACTGCAGAGAAACATTTAGTTGTAGGAGCTACTAAATTAAACCAACATATATATTTTAAAGGTATTTTGACTTCAAAATTTGCAAGTTAAGAATATGTTGCTTTGGAAAACAGGTTCTGCTTTTGTTTCCACAGAAGATGAGAACCTATGAATTGCTTCTAGGCTAACATGGTTTGATCAACCAAGACCCTGAAGAGTCTTTGATGACAATAATGGCCCAGATAATCCAACATCCATATCAACTTCAAGGCAACTGGCTGAGACAATGCAGTGTCATAAACTACTATAGCCAAGATTTAACCATAATTTAAAATTTTCTCAGGATTCCCATAAGATTTCCAGCACCCCCCAATCAGCAGGAAGTAGTATGGAAAGTTATTTCCAAAATATTATTTATAAATGTTATAAATGTGTGTTTTTATTTAAAGGGGTTGATTATAAATGCAATCTTTTTCTAAAGAAAAAGAAAGATATGATACAGAAAGTATTTAAAAAATGATTAAATTTACTTTGACCCAAAAAACAACTGTTAACTTCAAAATACTTTACATTTATATGGATTTGGCTTTATTTATAAAAAAATCAAGGTTAATTTTGTTATACTGTATGTGTATTTCTACTCTTGTGTAAGATATTATGTTTATACAATTTATTTTAAATTGTAATATAATTAAAAAATACAGATTAATAATTAGTTATCTATGATAATCAAATTTATAGTCATATTAGTTAAGCTTCCTAAGTATACAAAGATATATTTCAATTAGATAGGTAATCTTCAAATACAGAACATGGCATTTAAAATGTTTTAAAAACTTAGACTTTGCTGGACAGTAAGACACATCAGCTCCTGGCAGCATCAATTACTTTAAGAGAATGATGGTCATCAAAGAAACTCTATTTCAGTTTATGTTCTTTGTGGAAAAACTTAGCCACTGGGAAAGAAATTACTCTTGACTTCACTGATTACAGTATGCTTTATAAACTGGACATACAGGATTCATAGGAAAGTGACCACTAAACTTTGCCAAATCAGAGTAAGATGGTAATTCAGGTTCCTGCTTCACAGAAGAGACTGCCTGACATTCTGTAGGACACAGGATTAAGAGACTGACAAACCTTGCCGGAATAGGTGGAACAGTTCTTCAAATTTCCTGCTTCACTGAAAAGTATGCCAGAGACACTAGACCTGTAGGCTAAAGATGTATGTGCCAATGCTGTAAAGGAACATTGTATTACTGTCCAGGCAGCCAGTTGTCTCTGTCATTTTTAGAATTTAGGAAGTTGCTTACAACACACTTCCTGTTTACTCAGGTAACATTATATCCTTTTGTGGTCTTTGATGGTGTTGAAGACTAGATAATAGTAATTATAGTTTTCTTTGGTTATGATAAAAGGTAAATTATATATGAAACTTTAGACTCACAAAGATAGCATAGAATACAAATAGACTAGATATTGTAACTGTAATTCTTGCCTGATAACTATTTTGTTATATGTAATTTTACTATGTTAAAATAAAAGCCTTTCTTTTTGATTAGACAGGAAAGGGGGAATGCTATAAAATAGTCTTTTGGTTCCTTGTGAATATGTGTTGCTACCATTGGTTAATGAAGAAGCTGTTAGGGCCTATGGCAAAGGTGAGAAATTCAAGAGAGATACAGGGAGGAAAAAGACAGAGTCAGAGTAGACATGGTGAGCTGCCTCCAGGGAAGCAAGATGTAATAAAATGAAGCCATATGGTAAGACACAAATTAATAGAAATTAATTTAAGATATAAGAATTAGCTAGCAAGAAGCCTAAGCCATAGATGAAAAAGTTTGTAATTAATATTAAGCCTCTGACTGGCTATTTGGGTATGGACAAATGGGAGAGATTCATCTAATAACAGTCTATGACAGCCATGCAAATGTGCCTGCCATGTATATTATGTTGCCACTGTCTCTTACTGCTTATCTGTGAGTAATAGAATTGCTTCTTTTAGTAAGAATGTTCCTTCCCTCCAGACTTGTACAAATAACAGAAACTGGAACTCAAAGGGCGTTGAGTATCACAATACTGTACCAGACCATCGTCTGGTGTGTCTTGAATTTACTTTGCAGTTGGGTCTGAGGAATATCATAGTACTTTGAATGTGAGACCTTTGGCCACAGATACCCTGCTCAGCAATAGCATGCCATCCAGGGAGAGGCAAACAGACCAAGGATCCTGTTACTCATTCTGCCTGTTTAGTATTGTTTTGAGCCAGAGGCCAAGATGGAGGGCACTCAGCTGAGAGATGATCTGATAAGAACAAGGAGCTCACTGCACTCCAAGGTGGAAACACATTTCTAAACACGTGTCTAGATACAGGAAGAACACTGACCCTGTGAGGTTTCTAATTGTAATTACTCATAGAGCTAACTGAATGTGAAAGTAGTGAAAACCTATCAGACTTAAAAGCCTATGATTACCAGTGCTGTTATAAAGTCACTAAGCCGGTATCTCCATTCAAAAGGGAAACTTTCCTAAAGTCCCTCTCTGACCTTTGCCTCATAGGAGTGTCTCAGTGAAGCAGAACCTGAGCAACATGATTGATTGTTTAAACTACGGTAGCTACTGTGACACAATGTTTGCTCTTTGGGGCTTTGCCAACTTATTTACTCAGTGGACAACTAACTGATTTTGTTTCTTTGTTTTAAAAAGATTTATTTTTGTTGGACATGTTGGCACATGCCTTTAACCCCAGAATTTAGGGGGCAAAGGCAAGTAGATCTCTGAATTTGAGGCCAGCCTGCTCCACAGATCAAGCTCTAGGATAGCCGGACCTATACAGAGAAACTCTGTCTCAAAAAACCAAAAGATTAGAAAATTTAAAAAAAGGTTTATTTTATCTTTATTTGTGTGTATATATGCATTTATGAGTGCATGTGCCCAAGGAGGCCAGAAAAGAGTGCCAGGTGCCCTGGAGATGGAGTGACAGGTGGCTGTAAGCCACTGGACATAGATGCTAGGGACCAAACTCAGGTCCTTTGTAAGAACCACAAGCACTCTTAGTCGCTGACTTAAAGCTCTAACCCCAGTTCTGTTTCTTAATCTCTTTCTCAATTAAAATTGAAATTGTTTGTTACTTAGCAACTGTGTATATTATATGGAGCCAAAGTCACATTTAAAGTTTTAATTACTATGCCTAACTTACCATGAAACATAAATGTCTCAGTTCTGTAAGCCCCTACCCAAGGACAGATAGTTTCTGAAATGCTAGAGGCTATTGTTTTTGGTTTTTTTTAAAAAAAAGATCTATTTATTTATTATGTATACAGTGTACAGAAGAGGTACCAGATGTCATCATAGATGGTTGTGAGTCACCATGTGGTTGCTGGGGATTGAACTCAGGACCTCTAGAAGAACAGTCAGTGCTCTTAACCTCTGAGCTGCCTCTCCAGCCCAGAGGCTATTGTTTATGGGAGATAACAAGACACATGTTTTTCATTCCCATTAGCAAGTTTTTTGACCCATCTGTACCAGATGCCCTTGATCAGTATATGGGTGGGAGGCTCACAGGCTGGAGGCACGTCAGAACAGGTGCTTGCCCTGATTGGATCTGATGGGAAATGCAATGAATTGTGTTTTCCTTCTTATGCTGTGGCAAATTGTGATTCTGGGCTATTTCCTAGAAACCTGAGTATGGATGAACCTGGCTAGAGCCCGCGCCTACCTGGCCAATATTTAATGAAAGCTTGTCTGAAATCTGGCTTTAAACTCAACTAGTGGGATTAACAATCTGAGTGTTAAGGTTTCAGAAAAACCTATATTTGAATTAGAGGAATAAATACATCTTAGTACTCTGCCTTGTTTTGGTTTCATAAATCTGACCCCTTTTATGATTTTCTTGTTGGCTGGGAGGTTAAAATTTTGCTAGTATTTTGTTTTTTGCTATTTTGCTCTGTGACTTGTGAAGCCATTTTTATGGCCGTGGGGTAATATGGTGGATATCTCTAAGTATTAGTTAAGTAAAAGCGTGGTTCACAATGTTAGTTTGATAGAAAACTACTCCAGTTGTTTAAGCATGTATAATAGAAACTGCACTGAGTTAAGTGGTGTGGACAGCATGGTGAGAATTGCTGCTTGTCAAAGTTCCAACATTTTGACATTTCAGGCCACAATTCTTCAGCACTTTATTTATTTTTTTTAATGATTCCTACCATGGTCCCTTATGACTTTTTCTTTGAAAGATTTTTGAATGGCTTTTGGGGCCTATAATAGCTTGCCACACTGCTGCCTTGAAAAGCTTGATAAAAACTGTCTAAAAAGTAGAAACCTGAGAGATCCAGTAAAAACCAGAATCTAAGGAGAAATACCTGACATTTCAAACATTCCAACCATTACATAAGATTAGATAAGATCACCAAATGTCCCTGAACCCAAACTACATCTATTTTCCTTTTACCAAGACACCCTTAGACAAATGTCAGCCAATCGGGAGTCCTGAACCCTGGAAATCTCCTCACCTCACCTCCTGCTATGATAAAAACCCTACTCTTCCTAATCTGGGTGCTCTCTTCTCTCACACTATCATCTAGACATACAGAGAGACCAAACGTGAAATAAAGGCTCTTTGTTTTTGTATATGGGATTCAGTCACCCTGGTGGCCTTTGGGGGGATCCCTGTGATCAGGGCATAGCACTTTGAAGAATGAAAAGATATAAAATGGCAGCCTTTATAAACAAAATAATTCTTTGGGAAAAAAAATCCCTGCTACTGTGGGACCATATAGCATGCTAATTCTGCACATAGAAATACCATTATTGTGCTCTCTTGATTACACCAAGAACAGGGAAGTTAGAAATTTACTAATATGACACACCTAACCCCTACAATGAAATGCCCACAATCCAGATCCAGAGCCTGAGGTCATTAAGGGCAAAAGTTCAGTTAATAAATACAGAGAAATCAAAATGGTATAGTATAATGGGAAAAGAGGAGCTTCACTTTTGGGAGCATGTGAGAAGAACAGTCCCAGATGGTAAGCCTAAGACACAAAGAAATGCAATAAGGGAACAGCTCAGTGCAAACACTGCATCACGCCCCTTTAGGAGTGAAAATCATTCTTAAATTGTGGTGGAGTGTCTGGTCCACAGAGGAAGTCCTTTTTCCAAGGTTAGGGTTAGGGTTAGGGTTGGATAAGGGCCTCCATTCTCTCAGGGGCTTGAGGAGAGTTCCTCCACATTAAACTGCCACATCAATCTCCTTATCTCAGCAGAAAGAACTTGTGGCCCTTCCATTGACATAAGAAGGCTCCTAGAGTAGTTACTGAAACTTTGAGAGCAACAGGCATTTAGAGACTTGCTAAATTATCTTTTTTTTTTTTGACTCAGCAAAAATGCTGTAATAAAGTTAATGACCAATTTTGTTCCTGAATCTTTGAGCCTGTTTTCAGTCTTGCCTGTGGCTAAACTATTGAATATTAAAGGTAGAATCTTTTTTTATTTCAATAAATGTAGTCACCCCTCCATTTCCCCCACTTACTTTGGCTGACTCCACATCTCCTCTTTGGGACCTGAACCTAGCTGGAGTGGGTCTCTGACAGTTAAGAAACTTAGACCTGTTAGCATTATTTGTTGGGGTTTTGTCAAGCAAGACTAGTATTCTCCCATCGACAGTAGCAAACATTGTGGCATGCTGTGCTACTAAACAGTGGTCAATAAGGAATAGAGCTCTAAACTGTAAATACCAGAGCTTACCTTAAAGGCCATGGGTATTTCAATGATATAAAGGTCTACATAATCTAGCTTGAGGCACTGTAGTGTCCTTTCCAGGGCTGGGCGGACCCTCTCTGGGAAGAGATCTGTAGCCCACAGCTGGAAAGAAAATCAAGGATAGTGAAATAATATCTACTCACTTTTACATTCTCATTGTAAATCCCTCATACACACATCATTGCTCATTATGTCACGAAAGCATGTTTACATCTAAGCATAGAAAGATGATGAGACCCTCGTGCCCACTATGACAATCCTGCCAATTCTTGCTAAGACTTCACTCCATGATCAAAGTGTTAGCTAGTGGGTGTGTAAGGTCAGGTTTTCAAGCCATTGTAGAAAATACACAGCACTAATCAGATAAATTAGTACATCTTCTAGCATAAATTTTGCTTCAAGGCTTTTTGATGGGAGAGTGGAGTAGAAGACTGACTTTTTAAACAATATTTATTACAGGAAATAAAATTGGAAAGTTAGAGTTCTCAGTTTTATTCTTGTTGTGAAAGCACAGAAAAAAAGAAGAAAAGAAAACGGACATAATGGCACACACTTGTAATATAGCTACTTTATCTTGTTCTTTTAAGGATATTGTGAAAAAGCAGTCTTTTAAATCAATAACTATAATGGGCCATTCTTTTGGTAAAAGAGAAGGCAAAGGAATTTCAGATTGTAGAGAACCCATTGGCTGAATCACCTTATTTATTGCCCTTAAATCTGTCACCAGTCTCCACTTTCTATATTTCTTTTTAATGACAAATACTGGAGAGTTCCAAGAGCTTGTTGATTCTTCTATATGTTGAGCATTTAACTGCTCCTGCACCAGCTGCTGTAAGGCCTGCAATTTCTCTTTTGCTAATGGCCATTGATTAATCCATATAGGCTTATCTGTTAGCCATTTTAAAGGCAGTGCTGTGTCTGAAAGATCAACAGCTGTTATGCCTTGTTTCTGTTCAGCTTGAATAGTTTGTGAATGTTTCTCATAATACCTTTTAATATTTCTTCCAGAAATATGCTAGTTTATGATTTATTTCTGTGTTTGGAAGAATGTTAATCTGTGTGTTCCATTGCTGTAAAGTATCTCATCCCCATAAATTTATAACAATGTTAGCCACATATGGCTTTAATATTCCTCTCTGTCCTTCTGATCCTATACATTCAAGCCATTTTGCACTTTGTTTTACTTGGAATAAAGACCCAATCCCCAAAAATTGATCATTGACCCACTGAATAGGCCAACTTGGATGCCATGACTTTGGTGACATTGTTGATACATCTGCTCCTGTGTCCAAAAAACTTTCAGTAATAACATCATTGATTTGTACTTTTAATTTTGGCCTTCGTTTATTAATAGTCGTTTGCCAGAATATTTTTTTTTATAATTCTTCCTGAGTTTTTCTTTTTCTATAGATTCTTTATCCTTTAGTGTAGTATGTTTTTTTAAATAGGTTTTAATTTCTTTCATTGTTCTGGGAAAGTGTATCCTACACTGTAGTAGGGTAAGATTGCACTGGATTGGATATGGGGGCCTTTAAAAGCCCCCTTTGGGTGTTTCCTGAAGGCAGAAGGTTACCTTGACTGTCCCTTGTTGACCAACATTTATTAGTCCATTATCTACCTTTTCCACACCTCCTGCATACTCCAGGAGGGAGGGGTGTTCTCTTGTGATTATTCCTTACAAAGACACTGTTTCTGGGAACACCTTGATTACAGTTTCTTTGTATATGACTTTGCCTTCCACAATTATAACATTTAACTTTTTGTCTTTTTTTTATACCTCTAGAAATGACCTCTCCTACCCAATTATCATCACCTTCATAAGAATCTGCATTAATTGTTTCACGAATCCAATCCTCTAAATGTGCTGACTTTGCTTTTAATGGTCTTATGATTTTTTTGCATTGTGTATTAGCATTCTCAAATGCCAGAGATTCAATTATTATTCACCTTGCTTCTGAATCCGGTACTATCCTATTTACTGCTGTAGATAATCTCTGCAAAAAGTCTTTAAAAGTTTCCTTTGGGCTTTGAACTATTTTTGTGAATGATTCAGTTTTCTTTCCTACTTCTTCTATTCGATTCCAAGCATCTAGTACTGCCATGTGGCATAAACCAAGAATGTATCCCTCACATAGGGATTGCCTTTCAATATCAGAATATTCTCCTTCCCCAAGAAGTTGGTCTTGGGAAACTTCTATGCCCCTGGCTCTGCTTCTTTGTTCTATTATTTTAGCCTCCTCCTTCCACCATGTTATGTACTGTAAAAGTGGTCCTGCTTCCAAAACAGCAGTAACCATATCTGACCAGTCCTTAGGGGAGATCCAATTGCAAGAAGGACTATATCCCAGCCAGGGAGGGAGAGTTGAGCTCCCATCGGTTCCGGTTCCGGTTCCGTTTCCAGGACTGGGTGCTGTCTGCAGAGTGAGTCCCAGCACACTCTGTAGCAGGCGCAGATAAAGTCTGCCTGTCACCATACCCACAGCTGCTGCTGAGGGAATTTGCATGGCTACCCACCTCCACCTCCAACTGAGTGAACAGATAACAACTGGGGTCCCTGAAGGACAGACTTAGACCCTACCCAGAGAGGTGACAGGAGGCACACAAGCCCGAGTGCCACAACTGACCAGGAGCCACCTAATCGTGAACCACTGAAGCCATGGGCAAACGTCAGTGCAAAAGCTTACATAATATTTTTTCTTTTATTGTGTTCCATTGTTTGAGATCATATCTAGATTCTGTACACACTAGGATAGGGCTATTCTGCTGAGCTGTACCTTCCACCCTATGCCATATTCACTATATCTATATAGCAAAATATGACTCACTGTAGTAGGAATCAAGTGCATTGTCTTGACCTACAGGCATGGCCAGTGTAGGTGTAGGAGTCACAATGTTCAAGGCTATAGCTTTGAGGCATGGCTGGGAACAGCTTAATGGTCAGGGTATAGTCCACAGCTCTCTCTGTTTTCCCATTGCTTGGAAGAAAAACCCATTCCTTTGGGTAGAGAAGATTGTTCCAGCCTTCCTGCCTCTTCTTTATATTATAAATATTGTAAATTTCTATTTGCTTTTTAAATAGATATTAACCTATCAATCAATTGCCTGTGATTAATATCTAGCTACATCTGGTACCTAATGTGGGGCACACTGCCTAAGGTTGGCCCATGTGGCCTCAGATCTCAGCTCAGCAGCTGGCTGGGGTACTACTTCCCAGCCACAGATATGTTTCTCCTCAGCTGCCCAGTACTCATAGTCTGTAAAGCAACTCAGCTAGCTCAATGCTCTAGTTGCTGTGTTTGCCTGAGGAAATATCAAAGCCAGCAGGTAAACCTTCTATGTTGGTCCTTGGGCATCCTGCAGTTCCACCCAGCACAGGCACCAGGTCTAGGCTACTCCACTCAATGCACAGGCTGATTTGGTTTTCATTATGCCCCATGGTCTAAGCAAGTGTTGGTTTGGCTTCCAGCCGCTGTACCACCATTCCTGTACCAACTTACCTTTCCACAGTAGAAAATATCTTCCCTCTTTATTTTCCCTTCTGATATTTTTTCTCTGATGGCCTCACCAACTTCATGTTCATTTTGGTAAAGATAAGCCCCATCAAAGTGCCGGTATCCCTCATCAATGGCCATTTTCACTGCCATGTAGGTCTCCCTAGGAACCTTATGTGGTAAAGAAGATAAATTGGGAACAAGAGAAATGGGTTTTAAATTTGTGTTAAAAAAGGACATCCCATGATACATTGTTTTATAGGCCATACAACAATTCCCAATTCCATGCTGTCATGATTAGAAGATTATGGAGATAAAAGAAACTGTAGAGAGGACTGTCTCCTTCAGAATTCCATCTATCTACTCCAGACTGCCCCTGGCATTGTAGCTTCAGAAATGATTGGTATTGCCAAAGCAGTATGAAGAGTCTAATGTCTGAACATAAAATGACATGGGTTTGCTGATGTGGGAATGTCTTTCTGTATGCTGTGAATATCATTCTTTAAATAAAGAAACTATTTTGACCTATATCAGGTACTGTAGGTAGGCAGGGAAATTGGAGCAAGGATAGGAGAGGAGGGTAAAGTCAGAGAGAGACCATCTAGTTGTCCATGATACAAGATGTAACAAAGATATAGGTAAGCCATGGGCCACATGGCAAGAACAGATTAATAGAAATGGGTTGAACTAAGATGAAAGAGCTAGCTAGCAATATGCCTGAGACATAGGCCAAGCAGGATGAAATAAATATAAGTGTCTGAGTGATTTTTTGTAGAAAAAGTGGCCACGGGCAGGTCTGGACCACTGGCCTGATGAGGCCAGAAACTTCTTGTTACAGATGGCACCCAATGTGGGGCAAACATCCACATAAAGCCTGAGAAATCTTAAAAGGGTTCTAGAGCACAGAAACAGAGCCAAAAGTGACTTCTGGGTTGTGTCTCTGAAGTGGGTCATGGTACAGAAATGCCGTGGTGTTCCCACTTGAATTTCAAAATGGCTAGTCCATGGCAGGCAGCTTAAACCAAGGCCAGTTCCTGAAATCACACAGAAGATTTTGTAATAAGCAACAAGCTGCATATGATCGATTTAAGGTTTCTGTGTATGTTGAACAAAAGGGGAACAAAGTCAAAGATGGCTTCTTGGTAGTATCATTTTTTTGGATCTGCTCTGTTTGCTGGTGCCAAGCAGTGATTTGGCCCCTTTAAGAGTGGCAGCTTCCTAACTCAGCTTTATCAGCAAAAACTGTGTGGCTCTTTAAGAAACCCTGCTGCAAAACACTTAAGTGTAGTGAGCATCAGGCAGTGGTGCTCTACTTAATGATAGTGTGGACCCTAAGATTCCCCAGAGTAGGGGTGATATCAAGTTCTACAATATTTAATACTATTCTAAGAATTGGGAAATTAAGCATGGCTCCAGTGCCTTCACCATGTTGAAAAGCCACCAAGCAGGGTGGAGTCAGCAGGCAAAGTCACCCTGTATAGTCTAGAATTTTAAAAGCTCTTCTGGTTAGAAAATGATTAATGATATACAATAAAACAGATTCAGATGGAGAAAACCTCTCAGTGGATTAAAATGTGTGTGAAAAATAATATGTAGACTGGGAGAGAAAAGAAAAAGGGTAAAGAAAGTTCTTAAAAAAGAGAAATAGAATGATAAGAATATAATAAGCCACATAAAGATAGAAAATAGACACAGAGTTTGGATTATGGTTATTATTGTGTTTTCTTTTAATTTTTTAACTTTTAATGAGCTAACTGAAGAAAGACAAGTGATTGCAAAGGCTGCTAAGTTAAACAAACATATATATTTTAAAGGTATCCAGACTTTGAAATTTGTGTCTAAGTATATGTTGCTTTGGAAAAGAGTTTCTGCTTTTGTTTCCACAGAAGATGAGAACCTGTAAATTCCTTCCAGGCTCTTATGGTTTCATCAGCCAAAATCCCCTGAAAATTCTCTGATGAAAAGAGATGGTCACATCAGCTTCAAGGCTATAGACTAAGATGATCCAGCCTCAGGATCCTTGTAAAATTGCCAGTGCTCCTTAATCAGCAGGAAGTAGTAATAAAAAGCTATGCCCAAATTCCAAAAAAAAAGTTCATAAATGTTTGTTTTCATTATAAATGGTAAATGGTCATAGTCAATCTCTTTCTAAGAAGAAAATGGGGGATATAGGAATAATTAAAAAGATAGATTAATTTTGGTTTATTGACACAAATTTAAGGTCACTTATTATGCTATATATATTTTTCTACTCTTGTTTAAGGTGTGATGTTAATGTAACTCATTTAAAATTGTAATGTATAAGAAATGAAGATTAGGGCTGGAGAGATGGCTCAGTGGTTAAAAGCACTGGCTATTCTTCTGGAGGATTCCCAGCATCCACATCGCAACTAACAACTGTCTGTAATTCCAAGATCTGACACAATTATACATGCAAGCAAAATACCAATTCACATAAAATAAAAATAAATTTTTTTAAAAAGAGAAATGAAGATTAATAGTCATCCATGATAACCAAACTTATAGTCATATTAGTCATCTTTATATTTTTAGGTATATAAAGATGTATTTAAATTAGCTAGTCAATCTTCATATACTTCAAAGATCTATAGAATATGGCATTTAAAATATTTTAAGAACTTAAACTTTTCTGGACAGTGAGACAGGTCTGCTCCTGGCAGCACCAATCTACAAGAGAGTAATGGGTATTGAAGAGACTTCAGGTAGATTTTACTTTGTTTGTGGCTATGGTTAGCTACTGGACAAGAAACTGTTCTTGTATTGATTGCTTGACAGTATGCTGTATAAACTGGACATGCAGGACCCATAGGAAAGTGACCTCTGAACTTTGGCAAAACAAGCTGAGATGGTCCTTCAAAGGTTTCTGCTTTGCAAAGAAAACTGCCAGACATTCTTTAGGACACAAGGAGAAGTGACTGATGAACTATGCAAAATGGGCAGAGAAGTCCTTCAAATTTCCTACTTCACTGAAAGATATGCCAGAAATTCTGGGCCTATAGGTTGAAGATAGATGCCCCAACATTTTAAAGGAACTTTGGGTTTCTGTTATGCAGAAAGGTGTCATCTCTGTCATTTCTAGATTTTGGAAGTTGCTTGCACTTCCTGTTTACTTGGGTAATATTATATCCTTCTGTGGTCTTTGATGTAGTTGATGATTACATAGCTATAGGTATAATTTTTCATAGTAATTTTAAAAGATATGTTAGATATGAAACTTTAGACTCACAAGGATAAAGTAGATGATAAAATACTTTCTTTAATTTTGTTAAATACAAATAGACTAGATGTTGTAACTATAATTCATGCTTGATAGCTATTTTGTTATATGTAATTTTGCTATGTTGAAATTGAAACCTTCCTTTCTGATTAGACAGAAAAGGGAAAGTGATGTGGAAATGTCTTTCTGTATGCTGTGACTATCATTCTTTAAATAAAGAAACTATTTTGACCTATATTAGGCACTGTAGGTAGGCAGGGAAATTGGAGCATGGGTAGGAGAAGGAGAGAGGAGTCAAAGAGAGATGATCCAGCTGCCCATGATACAAGATGTAACAAAGATGTATGTAGGTAAGCCACAGGCCACATGGCAAGAACAGATTAATGGAAATGGGTTGAATTAAGATGAAAAAGCTAGCTAGCAATATGCCTGAGACATAGGCCAAGCAGAATTAAATTAATATAAGTGTCTGAGTCATTTGGGGGGAGTGGCTGAGGGCAGGTCTGGACCTTTGGCATGATGGGACCAGAAACCTCTTATTACAGTTCACATCTCAGGTCTGGGACTCAGCAGCCTCATCTGAGGCAATGTGTTCAATCTCCCTATGCTGTTTTGCTATTGGCCAAAGGGCTTAATTGGCATTGATTCTGTAATGTGAGGATTGCACTAAAAAATTTATGTAGTTGCAAGTATGTTCCTGGAACAGAGTTAAGTGTTTAGAACACATTTAGCTATTATATTTTAAACTTTATTTATAATCTCCATACCCTCTGATATGCACATCACTCTCACAAACTTTTCTATTAAATTAATGAGTATTTTAAAATATGCATTATATACTAGACATTATCAGGAGACTCTGGAGTTGAACAGGCTACTGAGAAATATTGCAGGGTATAAGTAGTTACAATTGTGATAAGTGCTGTAGATTTGAGAACAAAGAGCTATGTGTGAATTTGTATAAGTCAGGGTATAGTGAGAGGGAAGAAGTATTCTTTGATCATCTTTGATTTGAGCCTTAAACATTTGGTAGAGGGAACTGGGAGTTGGCTCTGCTGGTAAATGGCATGCCATGCTAGCATGAGGGCCTGAGCTTAAATCCCTGGCACCCACATAAAAGCACGATGGGGTGAGCCTGTATCCCCAGTGCTGGTTGAGGGCTAGAGACAGGCATACATATCTCTGAGCTCAGAGGTTTGCCAGTGGAGTAGCTGGTGAGTTGGAGCTTCAGTGGAAGACCCTGTCTCGAAAAATAAGGTGGAGAGCAGCTAAAAAAGACACTCATGTCAATCTCTGGCCTCTACACACAGTTGCACACATGGGCATATCCACTCACATATATACATACATACCAAGTTCAGTAGCAAACAAATGAGCAAAGTGTCATGGGTACAGTTAGGACAGTGTGTTCAAAGGTGTTGAGATGGGAGAGTTACCATGAAACTCAGATTACATTCTTTGCTTTGTTTTTGGGCTGTGTGTGTGCAAATGTGATATATATGTGTGTTCATATTCACACATATATTTGTACATGTGTATTTATATGCTCATATATATATATGCAAATATATGTATATATTTGTGCATGTAAGTGCATGCACCTGTAAATGTGTATTGTGAAAGCCAGGAATCAATTTCATGTGTTGTCTGTGGTACAATTCTGGAAGACAGAGGACAACATGTGGTAGTCAGCTTTCTCTTTCTACTATATCGATCCCAAGATTTGAACTCAGATTAGGATTGACAGCAAGTCCCTTTACCCACTGATCCAAAATTCACCAGCTCCATACTCTTTTATTTTATTGTTTTGTTTTTGATTTTTATTGGGGGAGGAGTTGTTGTTTTCTTTCTTTGTTTGTTTTTTGGAGACAAGGTCTCTCACTAAATCTGGAGTCCTAGGTTTTGTCTAGACTGGCTAGCCAATGAAATATTGGGAATCTGTCTGTCATGCCCCAGCAACACTGCAGTTAAAGGCACATGCCACCATGCCTGGCTTTTGATGTGAGTGCTGGGGGTTTGAAATCCTCATGTTTGCGAAGCAGGCCCTTTACCCATCTGACCATTTCCTCAGCTCTAGATTATGATTTGCATGTAGGGAGAGTGATCAGAGCTGGTTGGCTGGTTTGAGGAGTCAGCTACCTATAAGGTCATGAAGTACAGGGTAAAGAACATGGAATGTGTAAGGACAGGCTTCAGAAAGACCCTGAAACTAGCTGTTTCTGTGACATCATTGCTTTGTATCTGTTTCCATAAAGTGACCAGTTTGGATCCATTATGTTCACCACCTTGAGAGTCTGCATTGTCATGAGATCAAAGCAACTGAGGTAAGGAATGATGGTCCCACACTTCCATCAGGGAAGATTATTTTATGCAGCATCTTTTCTGTGTGGTGATTTTTGATTCTTTTCCTTTCTGTGTCTTTAGATATTGGGTACAATTGTAGGATCAGATTCTACCTTCTCTGCTTCTACAATTGTTAAGGAATTTATGTTTTCTCTTAGAATTTAAACGCCCACATAGCAAGATAGTTCTCTTTATACTGGACACTTCTATAGATTCATGCTTATAGGTGAGTCTAGCCTGAAGCCTTCTGGCCACATCTGGACAAGGGTGGCTATGGATGCATTTTTATACAAACTCACACACTTACTTAAAATGTTATGACTTTGTTTTTAATATCTTAAAGCATGAACTCTGTAGATTATGACACTGTGTCTCAATTCAAAAAGTTTGGGTATGCCTGCGTGACAGGTATTCATTAAATGTTTGCTTGCTAGACTGAAATAAAAATTACTGAATAAAAATTGAAAGCAATGTATAAACTCACAAGCCCTATGTCCTTTCCTTCACTCTAGTTAGTAGCCTTCAGTTGATAAAGAGGAAAACAAATCAATTTGTATAAAGAGAAAATGTTAAACTATATACTGATAGAGTAATAGTCACTGATAGCAGTCATTAAATATTGCATATTGTTACATACACACACACATACACACCCCCCACACACACATACACACACCCCCCCACACACACACACATACAAGCGTATATACCTACCGGTTTAGGATCTGCGTAGGTGCCAAGCCCAATGATAGGAATGCTGTTTCCATCACTTAGAGGTATCCGATGGTTTGTAGCACTGAGGTTCATTGTGGAGCAGAGAGCTGAAGCTTCAACTTTCTGGTAGAGATTCTGGACCATACAGAGAAAGATTATTTGAAAATATATCCCAGGGCCTATTGCATAAACGAGCTGAGCAGTAGGGGGAGGAGATTATCAGGGAAAGATCAATAGATATTTATTTCTCAATCTCTTCACCCCTCCCCTATGGTTTCTCTGATGATTTTCCGCAGTGTTGTTTCTTTGCATTTCATCAGAGGTTAAAAGATAGTAAACCTATTGATGAGTTATGCTTAGTGTTCTGAAAAGAAAATCTATCTATCTGGCTTCTGTCAAAAGGATTTGTTGGCAAATAACAGATATATCTTAAACTTCTTTAAACTATAAAGAAATTAGCTCATAAAGGGTGGAGATGGCAAGGCCAGTTCTCTAGTCTCTAGTGGTAAGGATACTAACTAGTCCCATCACAAAGATATAACTATGGTGCCTTCATTGAATGTAATTATCTCCCCAAACACCCTTTGCTCTCCAAGGCAATTCAGGCTTTAACTTTACTGCTTTAGGCAATGGCCTCTCTAGGTCTTCATTCAAGGACACACCCCTGACACATGTCTGGCTTCAACAGCTTTCCTTAGGTGTGAAGATAAATTCGATAGCCCCCTCTTCTTTTATCCTTAACTCTAAAGCCAAAACCACATGGCTGAAGCTGCCACTACTTGCTGGGAATGGAACATGGGTTAATTACATCTTGTTTAACTGCATTTACATCATCTTTCTGTTTTCCATGGTTTTCTTCATTGCCTAATCTTGGATGTTCTGGAACTTTCTCTGTAGACTAGACAAGCCTCAAATTTGGGATCTGCTAGTCTCTGTCTTCCCAGGGCTGGGATTAAAGGCATGCACCACCACATCTGGCCCTAAACTTTCCTTTAATTCATTTTCACAAGTTGGAAATTGCTAAATGGGCTCTTACCCTGAGGTCACCACTCCCTTTACTCAATTTCTTAATCTGTTTATTTCCTTGAACACAGGATTTAGCTCCATTTCACTTCTTGGTGTCCTTTTTTTCAACCTGTACATTTTACATTTTTATTTGATTAGTTTGCTTCTTTTTATTATAAATCTTCATCAGAGTTACCACTAATAACTACATATCAGAGACTACATTAGGCTATTTTGGGATTTTCTCTGCCAATGGAATTAATCTAAAACATTCTACTTTAGTTTTAGGCAGACTTTTTCAGAAAAGGGCAAGAAGCAGCCACATTATTCACCAAGATATCACAAGAACTATTTCTAAGCCACTATTAATATTCTTCCCCTCAGAAACATTTTGAGTTAGCTCCTCATGATTCATCGAATCATATTCAGTGTAACTGTCTTTCATGCTTCTACTAGTATGGGCCATTAAGCAGTGCTTAAAGCATTCCACTGCCTTCCTAACCCAAAGTACCAAAGTCCAAATTCCTCCAAACAAAAATATGGTCTGGCCTATCACGGAAATGTCCCAGTCCCTGGAACTTGATTCTGTCTTTCGATAGAGTTTCTATTGCTGTGAAGAGACATCATAACCACGGCAACTCTTCTAAGGAAAATATTTCACTGGGGTGGCTTTCTTAGAGTTCAAAGGTTCAGCCCATTATCACCATGGTGGGGCATGGTAGCATGCAGGCAGACATGATGCTGGAGAGGTAGCTGCTACATATCGATATACAGGTAGCAGGAAGTAGACTGAATATCGTATTAAGCAAAGCTTGAGCGTAAGAGACTTCAAAGACTATATCCACAGCAACACACTTCCTCCAACAAGGCCACACCTACTCCAATAAAGCCACACCTCCCAACAGAGCCACTCCCTTTTGAAGTCATTTTCTTTCATACCACCACACATCCCCAAGAGAGAAGAAATAGGCTGATCATAAAGAGGTCAAAGCAGCAAACTCAGTTTTGTAGCTCCTTGTCTCCTGCATAGTGTGATACCAAAAGCTTAGACCTCTATTGCCTTGCTGATTCCAGCCCACATAGCAACTCTCTCAAGCTGGCTGGCTATCACTTTCTTTCCTTGACAAACTAAGAATGTTTGCCACATCAGTTAAGCATTCTTACTTAGACACTCCCTCATTGTGAGTTCATGGGTGAGAAGCAACATATACATTTGCTTAATGAGAGTGCTTCTCCAGCACAGCACAGGGAGGTCTATTGTCAGTTAGCTTTTAACCCTACATATGTCGAAGAATCACTTGGTGTTCTTTAAAAACATATTCTGGTGTTCAGGCACCATTCACTGATTTGATTACCTAAAATAAACATTACTCACATTTGATAAGAAAATTGCTTATAAATTATACTTTCTTAGCAGCTTCAAATTTACAACTGAAATAATAATAACAAAGAGGTTTATTTTTCATTTTACTTACATATTCTCTTTAAATATTTATTTATTTTTTATTTTATGTGAATTGGTGTTTTGCCTGCATGTATAACTGTGTAAGGGTGTCAGATCTTGGAATTACAAACAGTTGTTAGCTGCCATGTGGATGCTGGGAATCAAACTCAGGTCCTCTGGAAGAACAGTCAGTGCTCTTAACCGCTAAGCCATATCTCCAACCCACATGTTCTGTTTAATTTAATTTTCAAAACAATCTTATATGGTGGGATGTACTATGCCATTGGTGTCTACTACAAACTACAGAACATGACCTCTTTGGAAATAAAGTCTTTACACCTACAATTAGCAGAAATCAGTTCTTATTGGGTTAGGTTGAGCTTTAATTCAATGACTGGAACCCTT